>JAUELE010272492.1:0-18161 GCA_031471655.1 Diodora aspera
ACAATAAGAGCGAATGGTACGTATTTTAGGTTTTTGACCGATTATCCAGACGCAACTTTGATTATGTCCCTTTAAGAGAAGAAAGATATTTTTCAGCTGATAAACAAGATTTAAAACGCTTATACATGTCAGAACGGGTGCTATTATCTAAACAAGAGTGAGAAAACATATATTTTGCTACTTGTCTAAAAGATTGTATGAACATTTCTTTATCAACAACTCCCTGATTTAGCCAAACATATCCAAAACGGTGTGAAAACAGTAATTTCCTAACTCTTGATGCCCAGGTAGTATATCCAATGTTGTCGCGATGCAAAAACATGTTATAACATTTCCTTGGTAAACGATTTTCAGACATTTCTAGTAGTTTAATCCAATATTTAATACAACGCACATTCGAATTTATAAAAAGAGGATGGCGACGACATTCACCATATACCAAAGTGTTTGGGGCAAATTTGCTCAAATTCAGAAATCGTTTACATGCTGACAAATGCATTTTCTCTGGACTATAAAGTGTTTCAAATCCCCAGACTTCCGAACCATAAAGAAGAATTGGTTGGACTTGGGCGTCAAACAATTTTAAAAGGGCATTTGAGGTTATTGTACCAAGTTTGTCTGAGACACTGAACATACTAATAAGAACTTTCTTTGCACGTAAAGCAAGGTCGTTTGCGAAATGTGTTAAGTTCAAATTAAAAGGGAACACAAGTCCTAGATATTTATAAACATTTATAACTTTTAAGGCGTGAGCATTAAAATACCATTGTTCAGCCGTAGCCAAGGGTCCACCCTTTCCAAAAGGAACAATGTTTTTTTTTTTCTAAATTGACTGATAATTTCCATGATAAATAGTATTTATGCAAAATATTCAGAGTTTGTAGACCAATAGTTGTGTCAGATATTAAAATCACATCATCTGCAAATAGGAGTATGAGTAGTTCATAAAAATCCGGGTACAACTGGACACCATGTTTTCCGTGAAGTTGTACATCGGAGGACAATTCATTAATAAAGAAGGAAAACAGTAAAGAACTTAATATACAGCCCTGTTTTACGCCAATTGGGCAGTCAAAATGATCAGTAAGAACATTATTACATTGAACACATGACCTACCATTCGAATAGATTGATTGAAGCATTACATACAGTTTTCCCTTAATTCCCGTAGATCTAAGACACTGCCATAATTTAATGCGATTTACACTATCAAACGCCTTCCTAAAATCCACAAAAGTTATAAACAATTAACGTTTGCTACAACGTAAATATTTCTGAACGATAGCATGTGAAGTGAAAAGATGTTGTCAACAGTAGAGCACTGGCTTCTAAAGCCTGCCTGTGTCTCAGGATTCAATTCGATGTCTCCGGAGCACATTAAAAGAGAGGCGACAACCCTTTGTTTGATTGTTGACAAGAGCATGTTGCACGGACGGATGGACTTGTAAAATTCAGACATCGACATGCGGGGCGTCGCTCGGTGTTGAAATGAACATCAATAGAGCGATTGTTTTGATTTGGAGAGGAATACTGATCACACACATTATATGATACACCAACGTTCGTTCCAAACAATAAGAACACATTTCAGTAAAGCATCACCTATACATGTCCATGCATCATTATCTAATTCATGTTGAATAACAGAATGTCAGTTCCGCAAGAATTTCCATATTACATATTTGTTCTATATGAAGAATGAATTGATTATTCAGCAACAAACATGATGTTTGAACTGACAAATATACACAACTACAAGGATACACTGTAGGTCATATTGGTGATCATCAACGTAATTGACACGTATTTACGTCAACGTGATAATCCATTCACCATTGAAATGGTGTTGCTCTGACTGATGAGTCGAACAAAATGAGTCAGGCTGACATGATCCGAAGCATCCCTTGATGAATTCGTGCATATCTAACCAAAAGGGTTGTGTTGAACCATAATAGTGACTTTGATGCAAAAGGCAAAGTTTTGATTTGACCTCTTTGCCTCTTTAACCTAGCGGAGCACCGCCAAATCACATCAGCCTTTAGAAACATTGGATCTGATCCCCAGCCAATGTGATCACATCATTTACACAAGTCAATACCATATGGATCAGCAGATATGTTTTGATGATCACCAACCGCCCCTAAGTCTTTGGTACAGTATAAATACTTGTCCGAGCGCGGCATAAACCGGCAAGATAAACCAAATGTTACAAACTGATAAACCATTTAATTTAACTGTTTGCAGAATGGATATCTTTACAGAGCATAATCATTTCAAGCGTTTCTGAATAGCTGTTAATTTCGCAGTTTCTCAAGTACCAACGTCACGGCACCAAGTCCGATCCCAATGACGCAAGCAACAAAAAGAGACTTCAGGTGTTCAAGTTTGAACTGATTTGTCATGACTCTTTGTTCACAAGGTTTGGGAGCTGGCAGCCATTGTTTCTGTTTCTTTTCAGATAGACCAGTGTCCAACATCCACCTGCAACTGATGAAACATTTCAACCTTTCAATAGATTAACAGCAGACTGACTTGACTCTCGTTCTCATGCATGACATCTCTATTTAGATTTACGAACAAAAAACCCAATATAATGAAATCCACAACACATTAATTTTGTAAGGCATCTGTATCCATCATGTCTGCTGCTCAGTGGCACATTGTCTGTTATAATAGGAAAACCAATAGCAATAGACATTGGATATGGACACATCCATCCTCGAATTCCAGGCCGTATGAATCCGCCAACGGTTCCCTCAGATGCCCTGGATGCACTCCTATTCACGATTGAAGTTTTGTTTCTATGGAAAGTACAAACCTGCTTAATATAGACATCTAATGAAATACTGCATTGACTACACGGGAGGAATTAGCAAGAGATGTAGTTGTTGACAAATAAACACACATTACGTCTCTTTTTCGCCGATTGTTAGGAGAGACACGCCCCATGATTGGACGCAAGCTTTTGCGCACATAGGGCATCGAAAGAAGCCGTAGGCGCAGTCATATAATTGTCCTGGATTTCGAGTATGGGACACATTCTAAACACATGTGATTTGATCTACTCCATTATCAGCATGATATTTTACAATACAGGGTACATGTTAGTGCTTATTAATATTGTTATTGCAGCCATGGCATGAACAATTAAACGATACATTGACGAACATGATGAGAAATTAGATATCCCGATTCAATTTCTGCCAACGATAAGTATACAAAGTGGTCATGCTGCACCTGACGGAAACATAATCAGTTGATATTCTTAATCAGGTGCCACATTCAATCATAGAGCCTTATTTAAAGGAGAAACTTACGAAAGCATGACATTAATACAGTCTGAGTACTGACCAAACATGAACTTACGTATCATGGAAAAGTTTCACCAAGGGAGACCTTCGAGGAAATCCAAAGGACGCCCATGTTGAAACAAACCTTTCCCTCATGTAGTGTATCTCGCACGAGTTAGCTCTCATAGTCCAGTAAGATCGAGTGGATGCAATCAAAGCGTATCTGTCGTTCAGGATGCGATGAAGCCCGTCTTCCAGATACGTGCTGGTTGTGTTTAGTACATGCTTCTCAGCTTTTACGTACAGCTTTTGGTAGACACCGTGTTTCGCATTCTAATGAGCAACAAATAAAGTAATTACTTCTTAATTCCACATGTTTCGCAGATTGATAGGCTTGCTAAATGTGTACACACAGTTTGTAAATCAATGTTTCACATGACAACAAGTAACTAAAAATAATTCCGAATTGCTCTCAAAGGGTTCTGGTGTTACATGTATATAGTGCATCTCTCTTCAGGGATAAAATGCGTGCTCATCTCATTCACTCAGCACCTCTTTTCGGGATGTTGTGTATGCTTCATATCTTTCTCTTTGCAAATGATAAGCCTATGTAACATAGACCCCAAAGAACCCCTATGGATCGTGGTGGTCCAACGTTCAAGTCTATGACTTCGCGCCACAGGATAGACCATCAAACCCTCAAACCCATCCGTCGCCAAAACGTTTCCTGTGCGTTAAAACAGTATATCTGGAGCGTGCATGTTAAGCTCCAACATCTCTCTCCCAAATGAGCACAATGTACATCGTATTTTGTAATGGGGAATAGTTGCCTGTGCAGCGAAAAGCATCAACTCAACTTAAAATTAAAACTTCATCATTTCATGGAGGACAAGGGTATATCAGCAGACTTCGTGTGTGTGCAGGAAGCTTCCGTCGATACGAGCGTCAGATGTTTTCCATTAAAGAATAATAACATTCCTTCTAAATTTTAAGTATAAGGTGTTCACGGTTGGACACAAAATACTCTCTTGAATCAAGATCTATTTTAAAACTATCAAGGCCAATGAGATGCTTAATTTGTAAAGACGCGTTTGTCCGGAAAAAAACGATTGCAAGAAACTGATGTTTTATCAATCGGGAAAATGCTACATTTCTATATTAGCCTCCAATCATTTCTTGTTTAATGTCCACACATGCCCTTACCTCCATTATTTCTAAAGGGACGAGACCCTCATAGCTACTGACAAGATATTCATCCTGATCGGCTAAGTCTTGTAACGTGGCGAAAGGAACTTCAAATCTGTCCACTGTAACATTTGCTACAAAACATCCACTGTACATAGCTGTTATTAAGAGGCAGAAGAAGACCCAGGAGAAGACGAGGACCCTCCCCGATGAACTAACAAACTTGAAAACAGGAGGAATATCTTGGAACATGAAACAAAAGAAAAGGGAATATTAACCAACTCAGTGAAAGCATCTTTGAAGAGTACCGTGGCAGTCCCAAGTGAAGTTACTGAAGGAAACAAGAATGTTTGAGCTGTTAGTGTTTTTCTTGGCCTGGCTGGCATATAATGAATAAGTAAGGACTGACTGATCCAGAGCGTACAATTTAAATATTCTACGATGTTAAATACAGATATGAGACAAAAAATCCAAATGAGATATCTGAAGTTATCTTTTTAAATCTTTTGTTGTGACTGTTATGGGCGACGGCTAAGATATCATCATGTGCAAACATGATAAATAAACTCGTTGGTCCATTGCATGTTGATAGTTGCCCCTAGCTCCTGTTTTCTACAAGATATTCATTGCTTCCTTTACCATTTGTAAATTCAATCAACACAAATTGAAATATTTTGAAATCTCCCATGCACATCTGTAAGCGCATCTGCCTATTACAACGATAGATGGAGAACAATCCTGTTATATCAAGTCTGCAAACGAATGGTGCCTCAGACACAGGTAATCGTCGCACAGGTCACAACCTCTCTTATAACTAGCCTTTTCGCTGATCAAATTATCATAGAATACACATAAATATATATGAAATGAGTAGCTCACAATGTCTGACCTTGACGAACTGATATTCCAGCAAACGTGAAGAATATATCCATTTTGGTCCATCTTGACTGTATCTCTCCGTCATTATCAATAATGTGTAACATGCACATATAGAGCAGTATACTGCACAGTAACATAATTCCGGAACAGAGATAGACTTCCCAGCTGAGGCCACGTAATAGAAACGTCCAAAAGTATTCAGCACTCCGTGTTCTTGCATAAATGACCACAAATTCTGTTGTGTAAACCGGCGGCGTGAAGTCCATAAATTCTGTTCTACTGGCGCTGATAGCATAAGGACAACCCGTAAAATCTGCTTCCTGAATACCAAATACAGATAGGTGGATATCAGTATTGAATATGAGTCGGTGGTGGCAAACGTTCATAAGTAAAATATACTGAACCGCAAAATAAAACGTCACCCCAAGTAACATTGCATTAAAGCTGTTATTTAAATATCTGGGTAATGTTTGTCAAAGTTTTTAAAATTTAACATTACCTCGTCCGGAAAAATTAAATTTAATGATAACAAACAAGCAGATGACAGGAAAACCGATCACCCAAACACATTACGGCAACGGTCATGGTAACCCGATGCACGTGAGTTCCATGCAAATTGGAATGCACATGCGTTCTCCCATTTCTTGCCCTATAAAATTCCACCAAGATCGATAATATTCATTCGTTATTGAATTGCTACGACATGCTAAGATTGACAAGAAATCAGCGACACCAAGCCCTTGGACGATTGCAAGCTGGACAAACCGCCCGGTATCAGACCACCAAAACTACAGATGACCGACCACGCAGTGGAAGACCAAGGGTCACTACCCGACGTCAGGATCGTCAGATTGTGGGAGAGCATCTTCAAGATCGCTTTGTCACTGCTGCGGAAGCTGCTCGACAGACCATGGGGATACACCAGCGACACCGTGCGTCGACGATTAGTGCGGACACCGTGCGTCGACGATTGATGAGCAGACACTTCCACTGTCACAGGCAACACCGAAGACCCATTCTGACACCACATCATAGCCAGGACCGTTTTCAGAGGGGAATTCAGCACCAGCATT
Source organism: Diodora aspera (assembly GCA_031471655.1). Lineage (NCBI taxonomy): Eukaryota > Metazoa > Mollusca > Gastropoda > Lepetellida > Fissurellidae > Diodora > Diodora aspera. Next base: position 6,428 of record JAUELE010272492.1, read on the forward strand.
TGCACCACCAGCAGTGGAGAAGCGTCCTCTTCTCAGACTGTATCTCAACAACAGATGGCAGAGAGAGAGGTGGGGAACGTTATTTGGATGCTTGTGTTGTGTAGATAGACTCGTGGGGTGTTCCGAGCATCATGGTGTGGGGTGGAATTGGTCTTGCACAGATGGTCGGCCCTGTGGTCTTCCATAACATCGGTCTAGGGAGAGGCAACGGTGTCACATCAGCTCGGTCCATTCATCAAGTCTTGAGACCACACGTCATACCTCATTTGACACGTCGCCGAAACCACGAGTTTCAGCATGATAATGCCCGTACCCACACTGCGAGAGCAACAAACAACTTCCTCCAGCAGAATGGCATCAGAACCATGAAGAAGCCTGCATTCAGTCCCGATTTAAATCCCATTGAGCACCTGTGGAACGATATTCAAAGACGGCTGAATGACGTCCGACGAAGGCAGACAACTGCAGCTGAACTGCTACATGCGTTCCTCAGAGTATGGGCTCCAGTGCCTATCGCCTTTATCAATCGCCTAATTCATTCCATGTATCGACGTTGCACGGCAGTCATCAATGCACATGGCGGACACACAAGATACTGACTTGTGATGCCATTTTCTCAGAGACCTGTGTTGTGTTTGACTTTAAGACTATTCACTTTAATTTCAACCTTGATGATCAGTCTTGCCAAGTTTCATATTTTTAATATGTCTTAAAGTATGTTTACAGTGTTTGGACTTAATAAGGTTTCTTATATATCTATCCATAGTGACGTTTATTTTACGGTTCAGTATAGTATATAACATGAGGCTGCATAAAATAATAACTATTTCTCGAGTACTACCTTTTGTCCAAAACGGGCGGACGTCTTCAATTTTATTAAGCAAAAACGTGAGATAGTAACATTTGTTTTCCAACTATCAGCAAAAAGCTGACACCATTGACACCACAGTCCACATGCAAGCTAAATATGCGCTACCAGGTTTGTAAATGTAGCAAGCAACCTTATCGGTAATAACGCGTTTACACGGAGTTGCAAAGAGTGCAGGTGAACAGATGACAGTGTACTGGAATATGGAATGAGGGGCGCCCGTGACATTTTATCATCTCTTTTGAATGGTGAGAAAAATATAAAACGTCTGGCAAAGAAGGAAAATGTCTATCGAAAACTTTGAATGTAACGTCATTACAGGAAAAAAACATGTTTGCATTGTTATTAACTTCACCGAGACGAATTTGTCATTTAATAAACCAATACGTTCAGCAAAGGTGCTGAACCGATCACAAAATTGTCAATATTACATACCCTAATGGAAGGGCAAATACATTTCAGAGAAAATTAGCACCGTACTCCATATCCCTTTTCAGACACGGTTCTATCATAAAAAAAGAAAATCATAAACATCTGTCTAAAATACGGAAGGATTTGACAGATAGTAGATAAATGTACATAAACAAAACGCCGCTATCAGTTATGGCATTAGTCAAGGACATACATGTAGTTGTTCAGATGTCTGAATTCCCAGCCTTTGATTCATAAAGTGTAACATTTTACAAACTGTCAAATTCACTTCATTGCTGACTGCTGTTGTCTGCCTGGTATGGAGGTAGTTACTTTACATACCCCTCTTTGTACCATTCCAGTAACCCCGGTCCATGATCCGTTTTCCATCCTTACACCCCAGATGCCATCTTCAGGTTCTACCACTCTGTAACTGACAAAACCGAAGGCAGCAGTACATGGATTGCGAACACAAAGATGCACTGACAAGACATTGATTCAAATATCGGACTAAAGCTGCCCAAACACAATAGTATATTGTAAAAGACAACCGTACGGCGTTATTCTCTTTCACGTATGACAGCAATAAAAACGGTATTTAGAACACGGTATGTAATTAGTTTACGAATGCAGATTATAAAATTATTGATTACTTTCTTTATCGACGAGTGTGGATATATTTGATATCCAAAGACCAGAGGTAGAGATTTTCTTTATCCCCAAAAATCATATTTAAACAAACAATATAAATTGACGTCAAAGACGTTTTGACGACGCGTAGGACACCCCGGTTTTACAGACTACACTGCGGTAACTGTGGCGTCTTCATGACGTTTCATATCGGCATTACATTATATTCAAACAATTCCACAAAAGCGATATCTCCTGTGGAAGCCATTTTTGGGGTATACAATATACAATGTATTACTCAATTGCCTGTTGGCATGCAAAGCATATTTAATGCCCTGAATACAGTAGTTTGTGATGCATCCCGTATGATATGGCTCCAGAAGGTTAATGAAAATGTTTAGTGCATGAACTGAATTATTCAGGACAGATTCAACACAAACTCATATGTTAAACTTTGACCAAGATCTAATTCTTGTTTAACAACTTTGTTAGATACAGCAAATACAACAAAATGAATCTTTTTTAATCACATTTCAAATACATGTAGTGCAACCTCGCCTCCCGAGGTACAGACTCACGTAAAATTGAAGACATGAGATAAGAACTGTATATATTCGATGCTTGCTCCGACGTACGAAACAGTTCCATTCACAACCTTTCTGATGGCCTGTGGAATCCACTGAAATGCGTTTACAGTTTCATCATTGCATTTCAATAAATTATATATCAAGAGGCTCATGCATGTCCCTGTCAATGAAATGGTGAACCTAAAGATACCTAGGTGACTGATTTATAACAGCTGCCACAAACTCTTAACAGCAACTATATTTGTATATAGTTTTAAAACTGTAATGGATTATGAATTATAAATGCTGATACCAAGTACTGGAAACAGATAAGTGTTCACGACAAATATCCTATGCAGGAACGTTCATGTTTGTAAAACTTAACACTAAAACATACCCTACATGAATCGTTAGTGCTCACATCCAGCAGCACAGCATCCATAGAATACCATGGCCAGCAATGAGCCCAGACCTTTACCCCATTGAACATGTCTGGGACACTCAAGAGAGACGTGTGCATCAACGTCATAGGCCGTCGACCACGTTGGATGAACTTGGCCAGGCGCTACAAGAGGAACATACGCCCTCAAATCAACATTGGGACACTTGTACGTTGTATACCTTGTCGGGTGATTGAATGTTTAACAAATCTGGGTGGTAGTACTGATCCAAAAACGTCAACATTGAAATTTCCCATCTTGCTCCTATCGTCCTTCAAGATCGTTGGTGGCCATTACAGCTACTGTCATACTTCACTTGTAATGTGCTCCTGATTGGTTAATTATTGCCATACAACTAGATTCCCTACCTGTTTAAACAAGATATGTGAGAAAATCCGCAAGTGGTTCCTAATGAGAATGCATTATGTGTCCGAATATATTGTCAAAGCTCTCACCTGTAAAGTAGAAATCTTTAACTGTTTTCCATTAAGTCCTCTCTTTATATTTGGAAATGTTTGATGCAATACGTCTTCATTTTCCACGTCTGAAATACACACCTCCGACCATTTTCGACCTTCTGGCATCCACAGAAGTGTTGATACTTTCTGGTCCGATGTGAAAAGTGTTCTCTGTTTGAACAATAATTCGTCCCTTGAGAGCAAGACTTTCCAAAGGCCATCGTTCTTAAAATACGTATCTCTCTCTGTCTGTGTGTGTGTGTGTGTGTGGGTGTGTGTGTCTCTCTCTCTCTCAGCGATGTATTTTCTGGGTAGGTTTTATCCAAGGGAGGTTGTTTTCGCCAACCTTGCTCTCTAGGGACGATTTTACAGGCTAATACCCAAGGACGGTCACGTGGATTTAAAATGTGATACATCATGAAGTTCAGCAACTCATCATATTGAGGTCTATGTGGAGGCTAGTAGGATACATGTATTATACGAGTCCTCTGCAGGATTCGAACACGACTCAATAACTGACAGTAATGTGCTAACCACTATGTCATCCAAATTCCGGAATGGCAAATAAGCATAAAACATTGTCTGTTAAAAACACGTACCTTTTAATTGGCTGAACATTTGGACAAGGTAATTGTGTCTTAAAAACATGTGGAAATATGTATACTGCACTAAAAGAGATAATACCCGCCCAATTCCACGTCCATTATGTCCTATACATATCGTGCGATCTGTGTCAAACTTCATATGTATAAGTGTAGTTACCTGTACATCTGGAGACTCCATGTCTTCAACTCTACTCCAGGCTATGTTATCAAATGATATTTCGAGCTCAAGGACTCTATTCTGTGTTAGGAATAACCATGTCGAAAAGTGTCGTAGGGTGTGTTGACCAACAGCATTGTCAGCTTCAGAAGCCTTAAACAAGTGACTCAATTAAGGGTGCAAATTGTTATCTGCGAGACGAAAGCGCAATTTGCGTGTACATGTTCTTCTAGGTCTAAGACTTGTTTATTTATATTTAGGTAAGACTGGGGTATCAGCTTATCGTAAAGGTACATGTGCTGAAAATGGGGTTTACTCAAACAATACGCCCCTCCTAGTTGGTAACCGAGCTCCGAACCAGTTCTATCTGTCAACCACCTGCCCACTTTCACCAGCATGCCCGCATCACAAATGAGGAGCTGGATGATTTTGATGTGGTTAAACCTACATGTACGAGCTACGGCTGGTACTGACGAACCAATGGTGATAACACAATGTGACAGCGTACCATATGCTTACTACATGTAGAACTACTGACTACTACAGAGAAGCATGCCGAGCGCCATACGTCGGGGTAGACACAGGATGCAAGTTAAATGGAGGATTGAGTTGTTAACTTGTGGTTAAAAACATTGAAATGTCAATGAACGCTCTTTTTTAAAAGTTGCTGTGATGCATTTGTTCTCAGTGTTGTAATTGCATCTGCAAAGGGTTTGGAGAATGTGGGTGTAACTTGAAGCTTACAGTGCTTCAGTAACAAGAACGACGTTCCTTCTAATACACACTCGTTCCCTGTTAGTTGACGTTCAAGTCCGGATAGGGTTAACTTCTTTTAACGGCATATGTTCCAGGACGTAATCTTAGATCAGGAACTAAAAACCTGCTTGTTCTCCCACGATTCCATCTTAAAAGTTTTGGGTACAACACTTTCTCGCATTTAGCACCTTTACTTTGGTGGAACTTTGGAAAGTATCAGAGAATCTCCTACAGTAGTTTTTAAATCCAAACTCAAAACCCATTTGTTCAAACTTCATTACTTCTAGTTCATTTGTCTTCACCAGTGTCTTTTATTTGCAGCGCCTTGACCATGCTCTACAGCATGGATGTGTTGCGCTATATAAGTCCACATACATACATATATACATACATACATACTGAAAGACATACATACATACATATATACTGAAAGACATACATATTTACATACATACATACTGAAAGACATATACATACATATGCTAGTATACTGAAAGACATACATATATACATACATACATACTGAAAGATGTACATATATACTGAAAGACATACTGAAAGTTGTACATACACACTGAAAGACAGAGAACACGCATATATGATCCAGTTATTTAGAAGCGTTGATTTGTCCAATACGCATGCCATTATCTGGATCTCGTGAACCGTAGCTGATTTCTATGACCTATCATAAATGTGGTATCATAACAGACGTACTGTTATCGTCTGCTCGAGCAGACGACTAAAGCATCAGATTACTCGTCCTTTCTATATTTGGTAGGTGCATGCACTCACTGCAGAAGTTACTTACTAACGGTATTTACAGATGGGCCAACCACTCTCACAAAAGGCTCGCCGGCAGTCACGTGACCACTCGTTATTGCCATGGTATGCGATTTCCTCAGTTGACATTTACTCAGTTTCAAAGCCTGTAGTTAACGAATAAAATTGGCAGTAATTTGTTCACAACAGCAGCATTTTCCCTCCTTCCCCTGGCCCTGCTCAGATTTCTGTAACGTTAGAGGAACTGTCCCGCGATGTGTCTCGACGAAAAGCTGTGCTGAGGAGATACACTGCAACGGCGTCGTGTTTTCTCATAAGTGACGCATTGAGGTGCAGCGACCTTTCAACTCGTCTATTGCAAAGCCTTACCTGCGAGTGATTGGCTGCGGAATATTGAAGGTAGGTCATAGCGACGTGACCTGGAAAACTCCTTACGCTTCGTGGGTATGAGCGTTATTATGCTTATGAATAGTTCGTAAACAGGTTATGAGAGTGAAGAATACCGGCCTGTTCTTCGCTCGCGGCTGGGATAGGAAGACCGTCCAACCCACGACCTGATTTGGCGAGGAGACTGACAATACGACTCTGTTTGCATTCACAGTTGGGCAGAGGAGTGTAGCTGAACACTTGGAGGACGGTGAGAAATACTTAGTTTGCATTTGATGACAGGACTCGTTGGCGAAGGCCTGTAACACGGGACAGCGTTTCTCCGAATGCTGTGTTAGATAGAAGTACAGCACCAGCTACCTGGGTAGCAAAAAACAGACAAGAATGGCACGGGAGGCTTGCCTTGCGTGTTTAGTTGTAACAGTACTAGCCCTCGCGACGATCTCCAACGCTGTTACATTCCTTGGAACCTCAAATACTTACGCCAAGTACCCTAAATGGAATGCTTGTATCAACGCATCTTTACAATTCGAGTTCAAAACTTCGGATGCTGATGGTTTATTGATGTACACGGATGACAACGGAAGGTACGACTTTTTCCAACTGGCTGTTATAAATGGTCGGGTTCGACTCTGGATGAACGTCGTGGATGAAAAGGATGGAGTTGTGGAACTCATCGTCGGGAAGAATCTCAACGATGGCAACTGGCATCATGTTAAAGTGAAGAGAAACAGAATGAACACGACTCTCCTGGTTGACAACTATCAGAGCAGTATGATGTCCTTTGGTTCGGATTTTCAGTTTGGCGACATCTACGAGAACAACTATGTCTTTTTTGGAGGAATACCCCCAGGGTACAAAAATAATCTTAAAGGATTGGCTTTACCTTCATCAATGTTTGAAAACAGATTCAGTGGAGAGATACGAAACATCCTCTACTTTAATTGTACATGCGTGCCAAAACGGGCGGAGATGCTGGATGGAATGGGTGTGTCCCGTGCCCCCCGGGAAGCGTGTGAGCGCAGGAATACATGTGATAAGAACTGTGCATGTATAAGTCTCAGCGCAGATGAAAGTGGATGTGAATGCTTCGACAGCCGAGACTGTGCTGACGGTATGTACATTAAACATTTCTCCTTCTGTATATACATATCTGTGTGTGCGCATGTTATCCTTTTTAAAAGAAGCAAATACATACGTAATAATGACAGTGACATTTGCATGCAGATCTTATTTATTTATACATTTATTTATTCATTGATTCATCGAGTCATCAGTTTATGTATGTTTGTATGTATGACATTATTTTGTTTTATTTTGAATTACATTTCCTTGAAAAGTAGCTATTCTGCTACTGTTGCGACTGAGTAGTAACTACATTAGTAACAGAAAAGCTACTTTTCGAGCAAATATACATGTAAGCCCAAACAAAACAAATAATCTTGTATTTGATGATTTCTTAAAACTGTCACTGAATATATTTCACTACATATGTATGTTTATCATCAGTTGATGTATGTATGTACATGTATGTATGTGTGTACATGTATATATGTATGTATGTACGTATGTATGTATGTAGCCTACCTGTATTGCCTGTTAGAAACAACCATATAGAAAGCAAGAGCTGTCAACCATATCACCACCCACGCAGATGATCAGCATGAGTTTTTCGCTGCTTAAAATTGTCAGATCAACTCTGAGGTAACTGGGCTAAGCGCTCACAGGTCACTGACCACACAATTACACCAGGCGATCAAAGAGTTCAAACCACAGTGTCCGAATCACATTAATGCACACACCCCCCCCCCCCCCTTACCCATTTCATGCCATGCCATAAATGAACAACGGAGCAATATCAACAGTGCACACCTAGACTTGCACAAGTCTCTGATGAAATTCTTAGTTTCTTACATACTCTATAAATACAATATCTTCTCAGAAACTGCCGTCCTCAGACTGTAGTGCTATCTAGACTTCCTAAATGTTATTGCACAATAGGCTGAACGTATGATAAATATACTAGTACAGCCTTAGAGCAAGGCTAGTGTACACCCAAAATACGCCAATAAGAATCTTTGCGAACCTTTTCTACGTTGCTAGGATGCTAAATGAAACCGACAGGAATGCGAGGATTATTGCAAGGTAAATTATGCTTGCTTAGCTAAATATAAACAGGAACCGTACAGTTGCCGCGAGGGGGCACCACGGTAGCTGCTATAGATGTGATTTAGTTAATGAGCAGGTATCGGTTACTGGTATGCACAAGATGCACGTGTCTGCACTTGATGCCTGCTTGTGTAACCCTACACCACATCGGAACAGGAACTGAACCTGTACATACGCATACACACTTGTAAAGTCCAGAATAGTTAAAATATGTTTTGTGAATGTATTACTTTATGAAGGAACTATGTTCCTTGTAGTATTTTATACAGAGAAATTAAACATCCCTGTGCCATGTCTGTAGAAATTAGACCTTAATATCCTCTGGTCAATCTAGCTGAAAATAATCCAGTTGAGACCACTTGACTGAAACGATGTGTCATAGAAGCCGATCTCTTAAACGATATTAAAGGTCCATCCTTACATATAAATGAACATGTATACAAGAAAATGAAATTAAATATTAAATTTAACATACTCTAAAGGGACAATACAGGCCGTGAGTTTTGAACCACACAATTCCTTTAATTAAATAGCTAAAATTTTGTAGTGAAGGTTTTTATTTGGTTTGCACCAGTTCAAATATTCAAAAGGACAGAACTAATTGAACGCTTAGTGAGAAACACTGTTAAGTAAGTATCACCTCAATTTAGTGTTCCACGCCGATGTAAGCCTACCACTTACTGTCAGATCATCTACATCCTTACCAGCTTTTAAGACACAGATCATGAAGACTCTCCTTTTCCTAAAATATTATCCGTAGTCTTTCCACTAGAGCACAGAACCTACCGTATGGTGTGAATGCAGCTCATTGTAAGTGTATATTATTACTTTTATTTTTATTTTTATTATTATGTCAAGTGGTCATCAGGAGAAATGAAGGACAAACTAGATACTGACAGTTCACATGTTGCGTGGCTGAATAAAATATGCAAGATGCTCAAAATAAGTTATTAATAAAACCTAATACCTCAGATGTACCTTCGTTCCCTTATCTGTTTTCATCAGTATATATGATAAATTCACCGATGCAGAACAAGAGTTTTAAACAAATGACTGTACATTTATTTAACGATATTGTCGAATGCTGCCTTTCTGAGGAACACATATGTCTGCAGTGCTGGTGAAACTCATGATTTGTCTGGTTTTATCTAGTTCTGATAATAAAGGACAATAATTTTACGTTTTTACATGTTGATGCAGGAATCCAGAATGTTGATGTCTATAGAAGATGTTGGGCAAGTCGTTTATTAATAGCAGTCAAGTTGATTTCCTATATTCCGGTCACATGCTCAGAAAATCTTGAAAAAGATCGAGTAATGTTAAGGTACATTATATTATAGTTTAGTAACTCAATAAGGATGTACCCATGTGGAAAGTCATGGTTATATAATGAGGTTATAACAATAATGCTGTTTACTGGAGATAAGACTTCATCCGGCTCTTTATTCCCTAGACATTTGTCAAAACCCTAAGGCTATAAAGTTCCTTAAATATATTTAAATCAAAGGCAGGTTATTATTCCTGGGACTACATAATATATCCTATCCTAGCAGGGCTAAGCTTAGTCTGTCTCACAGACCCTGAATAACTAATTTTATCCAATGCCAGTCTCAGTTTAGCAAGTCTAGATAAAACCAAATTCTGGGCTGCTTTAGAATTCCAAAAAAATATTACAGTTTACAATAATAATATTCCAGAGACTAATAATTAGTCTACATGTCTAGGCTAAGCTGAGATGACTGCATTAGAGTGAGATGTTCAGTTGTCTATGCCTTGACGCAGGGTCTGGACAAAAGTCTATTTACTCCCTTGCAGATGCCCTATTAACTGTGATGAATCCTTTTCCATCAAATGTAGCACAGAGAAAGAAATACGAAAGTACATATTTGACGCAGCTCACTGATTCTCCAGTGGTCTTTGTTTCGCCGAGTTCTAGTTAATTTTGTCAAATGCGGATATTCTTTTGAAACAGGATCATCGATTTGTCAATAATTTATTTCAGTGTCAGATCGACCTCACTTAGGTTAGCGGGTACACATAGACGTACTAACGCCGCAGCAGCAGATTATATTGATCAGCCTCGTTTTAAGCACAACGCATCTGTTTGTCAACACTGTTGATCTGCACATCCATGTTTCCCATGTATTGTAGACACAGATGGCACACGTGTAAATAGCAGAGTTATGCTTAGAGTATTATATGCAATTTTAACACATGAGATCTACAGACGAATTTAAACAGATTTTATGGACATCCTTAACCATTAATGTCTTTCAAAAGGGAAGGTCTGGACCTACCCACCCACATACACTCTCGATTCACCTGTGTGCATGGAGATACAGAGACTGTCTATGCAATAGTGAATGTCTTCGTATAAGATGGATTTAATTTACTTACTATATATACTGCCGGGCGAAGGAAACGACACCAACATTTTGAGAGACTACTGAAAAAAATCACAATTACGTTGGATATGCAGGAGACATCCCTTCGAGATTAGGAAGTTTTATCAACGACATGATATCAATCAAATTACACTTGTTGAAACCAAAGCATCTTTTTGATCAGCTATGACATAAAGACGTAAGGGAAAATAACTGAAACCATTTGGAATCGTTTCTTTTGCCCGGCAGTATATAATACATATGTTAACTACTCTGATTCTGCCACAATATCATGTAAAGACATCTTGTGTCCATGCAGAGTCGTACTTCTTTTTTAGAATGCAAAGAATGACGAGCACTCTGTTCAGTCTCATTTGAACTTAATTCCATTGTCTGTTTATTCATTCATTTATTCACTGTATATAGGCCACTGGCCTACATGCACATTACAACAATAGGAATGTGAGGCGACAGGTGTATACACAGAGACACAGCACGGAAGAGATACAAAGCAAAACATAGTCTGTCTCCCAGACACTACAGCATACACGGAACATGGAGCCTGGCTCAGCCTGCACAAGTCTTGATATTTAGCAAGTATAGGAATACTCAGCTCTAGGAAATTAGAAATATCTCTGGGCTCCTTTTCTGATTTTATAGGGTATTGTGAACATAATTTTGTAGATTAAGCTTATTTCTGGGACTAAATGTTAGTCTAAGCGAAACACTGCATCACTAAATCTTACTATAATCTGACATGTTCTCATTTAATAATTAATTATTCTATTTAAAACTATATAATATGAGATACCAGATAAGATAAGCGAAAAATGCATAATTGAAAATACATGGACGTATAACTGCCTGTAAATAATAATATAATGTCATTCGCTTCAACTAAATGGATCAGTTTACTGTTCAGTTACAAGTTTAAATTTAATTCAATTGTCCATTTAAAGATATATTCGTCTATTATGATTGTAGAGCTGTGTGTATCTTGGGTAGATATCTTTGAGATTTTCACACAGTGTGTCTTACTGATTCTAAACTAGTCCTGCTCCATGACTGTGGAATTATTTTTTCATTAATTAATAAATTCATTTTAAAAGCCTTTTGCCAGTCT
>JAUELE010272603.1:0-18160 GCA_031471655.1 Diodora aspera
TTGGGGCATTGTTGCCTAAATTCTGAGCAATTTTGCAACTTCCTCCCCCCCCCCCCCCCCTTCACCCCTACCCCCCCATCCCAGCTCGTATGTCTATGTTTATAAGTATTTTCTAACTTACATGGACATAAAAATCTCCATTAGATACTTTAATAATCCACAATAACCTAATTTGACAACTTCTTGGTCCATAAATCTTTAAAAATGTAGCTTTCATAACTTTGTTTAAGCATACTGACAAGATTGAGAGGATGAATATTTTTAATGTTGAATGCTGATGATTGAACCACTGATTCGTAAGTTTCATCGATATTTAACGAAATTGATTTGAAGCTATTTCGGCAACCTGCTTCCTGAAATATACACCAGTCATGTCCATTGCAAACAAAACCCGAACCCTCAGGAATTCTTAGGTAGACAAATTTAAGACAGTGTATTGATGAAGCTCATTTCCGAAGGGAAAACTGAAAACTTCTCCTCCCCGTTCAAACAATGTCCCGGTGTCTCGGACTTTCTCCATCTAATAGAATCAGCACGTATTTGTTGACTTTGTGATATCCAAGTGTAATGTTGTATCATGATTAAACTTCTTCCTTGTTTACCCACGCCTTGTACGATGCGTAGACCGCTTGCTTATGTAGGAACGAAGATGGCCACGAGCTTTTATTGGAATTGGTTTGGAATGGTTGTTACAGTGCCAGGAACTCTCGCAGAATGAGTAATAAGATATTCTGGACTCGAAGGCACTGTCATTCACAGTCCACTTGGAAAAGGAGTTACATATCCGCAGAGAAATTTGAAATCTTCTTGCCTTCCCAGCATTTTCTTTCATTTGCTTCCATAATAACACTACCCAAAGGCGAATTTATGTTAAAATTGTCAACAATTACCATAAAATAAATAAATAAACCTCAATTTTAAAACTGTTTAAAATGTTGAATTAGGCTATCAGTTTCGTCATATGTTTAATTTGAATTCTCTGTATGAATGTATATGCATTTTGGTAAAATGTCAAGGTCGTCAAGAGAAGTAACTCTAATTTATAAAATAACATGCCCATAATTAACCCTTTGCCTGCAGAATGCCAAGAATATATACTCACAATTGCAAAGAAATTAATTTTAGCAACAGCTGAAAGTTTGATGAATAATGAGTTTGTTTGAATATGGATGTGAGCATGAATGCATAAATTGTAGTGTCTCATTGTGACTTGACTGAAAGAATGGTGAAAACACATGTTTGATTATCATACATTTGTACGTGGTTAGTGCATATCACAAGACATTTATAGACGGAATACATTCAATTAGCCCAATTAATTATTGAATTTGGAAGGTGGGGGGGAGGGCAAAGGGTCACTAGGGTGATGTCACCAGGTGGGGTAACTCATGTTGTTATCCCCATACCACCCCATCCCCTGAATATCCTGCCGTACCCTATCAAACAGATTTTGTGGGCAAAAAGATCCCCAAAACATAACGAACAAACAAAATAATATTTCAATGAATTCATATGATGCTCTGCTACATTGTGATATCACCATTAATTAGTTCATCAGTACCAGCCATAGCTCACAGGTTTCACTGCATCAAAATCATCCAGCTCCCCACTGGTGATGTAGGCTTTCCTCCTGCACTCAACTGGCGTAAGTGGTCATATGGCTGAAAGATTGACAAATCCCACAACAAATTCAAACAAAGCAGGTTTTTTTTAACACATTTTCGTAGTTTTTGTATTCTTGAAAATGTCAATCAAACTTTCATCAAACAGAGGCATGCCGTGACTAAGACCCAACTCAGGTCAAGATTACAAATACACCTCCAGTAATTGTTCACAGGGTAAAGGATGAACTAAGAAGACCGCTAAAATAAATCGTAATGTCACTGTGTCGCAACAGCATCATGAAATGAGCTCAAACTTGCATCTTCTTATACGTGCGGTATTCCGTTCTTCTCTAACCCCTCCAAGACGCCTTATCAGTTTGTGGATGCTTAAAAGGTGAAGGCTCTTATGTCTTAATTGATGTCAATAACGGTGATGAATGTGAGTTTAGAGACATGTCTTGCTTTATTCTCGCTATCTCTGCTCCTGCCCGGCTCACGATGGAACACCAATGACCAGGTTACAGCTGCGGTGGAAGGGAAGACCTGTTGGAATTCATGGACAAATCTCTTGTAAAGGACTCTATTGATTTTGTTTGCTTTTCAATTTCAAGTTTCCTATGTTATAATTATTGGATCTTGTTTGATTGAAATGCAGTTTCTTATGTGGTACTTTTTGATACAATTGGAAGACAGAAGAAATTGAACTACAATTTGAAATAATCATGTCCAACAGTCAATCTCTTAAGCAAAGTACACAGTTGTATAAAATAGCTAGAAAAGTCAAGCAATGATAAGACATTGAACGAGATCATTGTCGAAGTTGCAGTCCAGTATGATAAAGAGGATGATGATGATGACGACGACAATGATGATGATGACATTGTTGATGATGATGATAATAAGTATGATAAGGATTCTTGCTCTTGCAAATGAAGGAGGATGATTATGGTATTGATGATAATAATGAAAATGATGATGATGATGATGACGATGATGATGGTATTGATGATACCAATGAAAATGATGATGATGATGGTATTGATGATATTGATGATGATGACGATGATGGTATTGATGATATTGATGACATTGATGATGAAGATGATGGTAATGATGATACTGATGAAAATGATGACGACAATGATGGTATTGATGATACTGATGAAAATAAGACGACGATGATGGTATTCATGATATTGATGACATTAATGATGAAGATGATGATGATGGTATTGATGGTATTGATGATATTGATGACATTGATGATGACGATGATGCTTGTTCTTGATGATAATAATGATGATGTTGGTTATGTTAACAATGATGATAATGATGATGATGCTAGTTATGTTAATGATGATAATGATTATGTTGATGATGATGATGATGATATTATGAGGATGTTGATTATCATGATGGAGTTGATGATGTTGATTATCATGATGGAGTTGATGATGTTGATTATCATGATGGAGTTGATGATGATGAAAATGACAACGATGACAAATCCTTTTATGAAGTTCTACACTTCAGAATGACTCTTTAACAAATTCAATATTTAATATCATAATAACTTTACCCAGAGCTAAGAGCATTTAGGAACACACTCTGGATCATTTTCTCTCAGATTTTCATGCAGATTAAAACAAAATGAAACACAAACTCATTTGGTTACGGAAATGATGGTTTGCTAGTTTTTTCCCATTTCACCGTAGGCCGAGACAAGGATTGTATTGATGTCCTGTCACAAGCAATGTGCGAGTGTGAAGGAATGAAACGCTGATGACAGTAATCACATTCAACCTCGTGGTGGCCACTACTGATGCATGTTGCCAGAACCGGGCTGGTCCCAGAGATGTTGTGGTAATGTTCTGCTGAACCTTTATCAGAACTGTCAGCCGCAACGCTGGACATTGTTATTGACTTAGGACTCCCTGGACCTCCATCTGGTCAGATTGGCTGGAGAAATTATTCTGGTCAGATAATATAGACTTGCTTAAAAGTCAATTCTCGGAAAAATGTAGACCAACATTTAGTCCCAGAAATGAGCTTAATCTACAAAATTATGTTCCCAATGCCAAAAAATAATAAACTCAGAAAAGGAGCCCACACATATTACTAATATCCGGAGCTGAGAATTCCTAGACTTGCTAAATATCTAGACTTGGTTAGGCTCCATTTTCTTCGTATGCTCTAGGGTCTTGTTATGAAACCATATCTAATCTTTCCAAGAGGTATATACTCACTGTGCCTTTTGAAATTAAAATTTTGGCTTTAAAAATAGTGAAATTGTACATCTATAAAGAAAGAATTTACAGTTTTAAAGATGTAGACTTGCTGGGGCTTCTTGAAAATAAATGTAGCCTTACAGAAACTAGATTACCGGGTAAGAACTAAAATACTAGTATCACTTATAACAAAAACAAATTAAAGGTTTTTAAAATGTAGACTTGGTGAGGCTTCTTGAAAATAAATGTAGCCTTACAGAAACCAGATTAAAATTCCAATATCACTAACTAAAATTCCAATATCACTTATAATTAAAACAAATTAAAAGTTTTCAGATGTAGCTTGTTGGAGTTTCTTAAAAATAAATGTAGCCTTACAGAAATCAAATAACGACAAAAACACCAATATCACTCACAATAATAAATAAAATGTTTTTAAAATGTAGACTTGCTGGGGCTTCTTGCAATAAATTTAACCTTGTAGAAATGAGACTAAAATATGAGCTTCTAATAAAAACAAATTAATAGTTTAGATTGTAGACTTACTGGGGCTTCTCTGAATTGAAAGATATTTGATCTGGCAGAGCGAGTAATAGATTTTACGAGAAATTCAACCTTCCTTTATTGATAAATGTTGAGTTGCTGCAGAATTATTAAGCTTTTAGATTGAGAGGCACCATTGTCTGTAAAACGAATGTTATACTTGTGTGAGCGACGGCTTTTGTTTATTAACTTGGGTCTGCAACTAATAAGATATGCAGTCATTCTGGTTCCTAAAGTGATTTAATAAAGTCGTATTACAAAATGTATGTAATTTAATCACGACTTTGGTTATGAAACAAACATATTTGCTTTGTATACAAAATACAGAGGCATGTTTCTCAGTGATGAAGTTTATATACTTTTATGTATAATTGGTTTGTTAGGGTGTAAGCCCTCGTCTATCCTGACTTGGAATTTTGCATATGCTTTGTAACTTCTTACACGTTGAAAATGTCAGTTTTGTGTGGGGAGTTCTGAGGTTTAGTTTCTTTCCCATGAAAACTTTTTTTCTACAAGCATATGTGTGTTCAGTCAGGTCGTCAACCCCTTTGGCTATTGGGATGAATAATATTAAAAATAATGCTGCTTATATTATGGTAAACTCAAAGCATGTGGTGCATTTTGAAATTTTCATGCATGTTGAGTCGTCGTCATCGTCATAATCATCATCAGCACCACCATCATCATCATCACAATGACCACCACCTTCATCATAATCATCATTATCATCATAATCATCACTGCCATCATCATCATGACCACCACATCATCATCACCACCATCATCATCACAATGACCACCACCTTCATCATCATCATCACCATCATCACTGCCATCGTCATCACAATGACCACCACCATCATCATCATCATCATCATCATCATCATTATCACTGCCATCATCATCATGACGACCACCACCATCATTGTCGTCATCATCATCATCATCATCATCATCATTATCGTTATCATCATCATCATCATTGTTTCCTCAACTACTTCATTACACCACCATTGTCATAATCATCATCATCATCTTTTTTCTTCAACTCCTTCATTATCATCACCACCATCTTCAAAAACTCTTGGCAACCATTACTACTACAAACATCATCATTATCATCATCACTCTCAACATCACCAATCACAATCACCACCCCTATCATCATAATCATCTTGCATCCTAAAGTTTAGAGTTCACAGGAAAGTCTTTGCATAACCTACAAACCACCAAACATCAGTATACCATGCTTACTGGCAATTGGTTCCTGTGTTTCCCCTCTCTTTCAATAAATCTCACTTCAAGATGTCGTCTTTCCCTTCCAGCTCCTCTTTAGCAGCAAGTCTCGTTATAGCTAAAAAATTACCCTAGTGACATAAAACATTAGCACAACTGAACTCTTGCGTTCAGGGGAACGTGCAGGGTAATATCAATATTATTAAATTGTATTATTACTATTAAGTGATACGCAGCGTTGTAAACTCTCCGCACGACCTTCATTTCCCGTCTCAAACAAGATCATTACCGCAGGGCTGTCAGCACGGACATAGACTGACATTTATCAGAGCACCGTAGCAAATTGCTTCTAGATTCTTGTTACCAGACAGAGCCTGTGGTCACTTCGGCCATTTCTCCAATTTTCAGCGATTTTTTGTTACCCGTAGAGACGCACAGCACATCTCCATTGAATCCTGAGCCGTGTCTTACTTCATTAAAACACACAACAAAAACCACATCCTCTCAAGACGAATCCAAACTTACTTTTTCGTCCTTCTGAAAGGTTCTGTTATTTCAAGAGGAGTATAAAAAAACTTTGTGTTATGCCAAGCATCATATTATTCACTGCTGACCTATTGAGTTTTCGGATAATAAACTCAAAAAGGTTTGGAATTTTCTGGACATAAATAGACTCTTCAAGAACAAAAAAATGTATGTAAATGTTAGTACCAAATATGCAATTAGGTTTTTGCCTGAAGAACGATGAATGCAAATCTGTTAGTCGAGACATATTCATTGCTTCTCTTGCTTAGAGGCAGTTGTTATTAGTAGAACTTGGACCAAGGATAATAAATATATTGTCCAGTTCTGATTTAATTAGCTTTATTCAAGTTGGACCGTATTTCTTCAAAACTCTGCTTATACCGTCTCAAGGATGTCATTTCCTTTACAATGGTGCTTAGCATTTTTTCGGTCAGAGTCTTCAGAATGTATTGAACTGTTAACTGTAGAGAATTGTTTTCCAGTCTGGATCTAGTTCGTATCAGGACTAAAGGAGATCATCTACAGATCTTGATAGATCATTGCATGAAATTAACTGCAATTTGTTTTATAATAATGTTCACATCAGTACCCTGACATTTGTTAAAATCGTTCCTACAAGCAATAAGGTTTAGGATGTATCTTGTCATCTTGGATAACGATTTTTCAAAATTTTCTAGGGAAGCATGCAATCGGACCCTATGAAAAAAATTCTATTTTTCATAAACTATGTTATGCCCCTGGGCCCTGTGACAGATAGCTCCCTGCAGCACTAGACATGAATTCAAATCAATGCATTTACTTCCAAATTGTGATCAATCTGCAATTTAATCTGAATCTGGGCGTTAATTGTATCTGATAAAATGACGATATATTTAACAAAAAATCTGTATACCTATGTTTACTGATTGAAAAATTAAATGAGACTTACCTGTAAGGTGATGTTTGATTGAATATATTTAACAAAAAAGCGGTGTACCTAGGTTTAATAATTAAAAAATTAAACCAGACTTACCTGTAAGGTGAAGTTTGATTGAATATATTTAACATAAAATCAGTATCCTGTGTTTACTAATCTTTGTGTTTACTGTAAACAGACCCCAGGTCATGTACATAAACTTTGTGATGTGACTTATCAGAAAAACAATGAAACAGAGAAGATTTGACAATATGCTTCTGATTACCTGTGTAACCAAGGCCTAGCTTATCACGCTTGTTTGAAGCCATCTGGGAATAAACACGATCAGGTTTTGTTACAAATCACAACCCGCATCAACACGGAGCAGATACATTTCAAGAAGAATGTTCTATTTCAAGATGATGAAATGAACGTGGCATTACCTTCAAGCGACTCCTGTATCCCAACTACTAACTTTAGTACTGGAAACCGCTAACTGTTTACTAACAAAACATACCCATGGCTTAACAAGCTTACGACTACTGTATCATTTTCCGGGCTATTTACCAAGAAAAATGGTGATTTCATGCCAGCATGTTTTTCAACCCTTGTTTATTACTAAGTTTAATTAAGATATCATCATGTAATTAAATCGACTCGGATCTTCAGAATCAGGTTTCGCTTACCTGTAAGGGAAAGCTATAAATTAATTACGGTAAAACTGCTAAAATTTCAAAATATAAAAATCTACTTTTTTATGTGTTTGAATTTTTGGAAATTAGTAATCTTTGATAAAGTAGAATTCCAAATTTTGGAACTTGCCATCAAAAAGTAAGGAAAACATTCAAAATTGGGAACCTCTGAAGGTAACAATCAACATTTTTTTAAAGTTTTAGAAGATTGAAATTTTGTAAGTTTTAGTGTAGTTGTTATATATTCTTGTCATGGTTAATAAGATCCAAGGCCGGTACTTTGAAGGTGTAGAGATGACTGTTTGAGGAAATATACAAAACAAAGTTTTCTAGACTTTCACCAAGTTCCTGTGAATGTGTTGATTCTACAATGCCCTGTTTCCTACTGATACCCCTTTAATTATCCTGCCAGCCACAAGTCGCAGCATGGATAGAGAGGGTGACACATTACCGATATATATAGTGATTTACATTCAATAAACGGAGACTGATTAAGATTCAGGGACTTAAGTCCAGCAAAACAGGTTTACCTATATTTAACACATATTTACAAAAATTTGTATGACATTTGCAGGGCTCGACATTAGCGATTGCCTGCTTGCCTAGGGCAACTAAAACTTAATTTTTCGGGAAAAGTGAAATTTAAGTCAAATTTGCCTGCCGGGCAAGTGAATTATTTTGCCATTTTTTTTCAATAAAAATTTGCAAGTGTTTAAACTTCAGTAGTTCAGAGTCATTTGTGGTTAAATCAGTGTATAAAAGATATGAACATGTCGGAACAACAGTACATGTAATCATATAAATTTTAATTGTTGAAATCGGCCCTCTCATTATTTTTGGGAAAGTAAATTGAACGTTCGGGCAAGTGATTTGTTGGTCAAGCTTGCCCATTCGGTAAGTGCATGCCAAGTCTTAACGTCGAGCACTGCATTTGTCTATTACATGTCTTTCTTGAAAACCCTAAAGCTCAGCACTATACAAAAATAGGTTCGACTTTACGATCAAAGAATTTAAACAACACAGAAGGAGATATAATGGGAAATGAATATTGTAACTTCTTTACAAATGTCAAACAATGTTTTATTTGCTTTTGTGCTTAATGCTTCAACAGATTTGGTCCAAGATAACCTATTAAATTACGAAGTGACTGATATGAAAAAATGGGAATTTAAGTTAAATCAACATGTTTCTTACATCAGCATGCATGGAATTACTCGGGATAGTTTTTGTTCGAGTCCATAGTGAGTTGAGATGATGTTTTACATTGCAAGGGCAATATTTCAGCCATAACACAATGTGATGTGCAAGGTACACACCAAAGAGTGAGTGAGTGAATGTGATTTAACGTAGCAGTGGGTAATATTTCAACAATAACGCTACGCTTGGTACAAAGGGCACCAAATGTTTGAGTCGAACGAAAGGGACCCAGCCGGGATTCGAACCCCCGACCTTGTGGTTGCGAGGCAGATGCTCTACCAACTGAGCTACCCGGGTCCACACACCAAAGAAAAAGACCGTTCATAAAAGATATTGATAGAAAAAAAAGTTAAAGCAAAGGATCCTCATTTTGCCGTCATGTACGACAAGCATTGGGTTACTGGGGTCCTATTCTTCCTAAGTGACACCACGTCACTCCACAGAAGCCCCAAGAGGCAATGGGGCTTGAGAGTCAGAACGAACATTGCACTTAATTTCATTTTTCCGCAAGGGCTTTTCTTTAAACTTTTAAAAAAACATTGAGGGGAAGGGAAGAGACATAAAACCAAGGCACAATGCGTGAGTTGGGTGCTGTCAAGATGGTCCCGAGCTGATGACAGGTAGAGTACGCGGCACTCTCACCATACCTTGACAGGTTTGGGTCTAATCACAGCCAAATACGCATTCTTATTATTGCCAACATTTCTTTTGATTTATTGCTGGGCTGAATTCACATTAAAATCTGGGTGTTTTTCCCTGGTGTGAGACAAATTGCCTCCGCTTCGCCTCGGAATGTTGGGTCACTGTTACTCGTGACTGGAGATTTACATCACTGCTATAACGATGTAATGCTTCGGTATTAATAAAACCTGTCACCTGCCTCCAAACAACGGAATAACAATAAACTAAACTCATCTCGACATTTTTTCTGTCCAAATTTATAACAACTTTTCAAACAGAAACAATGGGAAGTGTGTTGTTTCTTGTCCCGAGGGACATGCTTCTGGTTTATTTATAGATATTATAATGCATGTAGTTATGGTCTTTCAGTGGCCACATCATGATAGGAAGGTTGGATCGCGCAGTGGTTAGTGCGTCGGCCTAGCAATCTGCCAACCTTGGCGGTTGTGGTTCGAATCCCCCCCAGGCACATCCCTTTCAGGCCGTAGAGACATGAGCCCCGACACCGATGTGATGTTGGTGAGACCATGATGTGACTGAAAGATTGCCGGAAACCATGTAAACCCCTAAATCACTCACTCCCACTCTCATCGTAGGAGTGGGTGAGAGAGCCAGTGAGAACCCCTGAAGAACTGAGTTGAGTTTAAATGATGTTTTACGTTGCAAGGGCAATATTTCAGCCATACCGCAACATGATGTGCAAGGTGTACATCGAGCGAAAAGACAGTTCACAAAAGGAATCGATAGAAAGGAAAGTGAAAGCAAAAGATTCCCATTTTAGTCGCCTTGTACGACAAGCATTTGGTTACTGAAGCCCTATTCTATCACATCTACCACGTCACTCCCCAGAAGACCCACGAGGTTGAAGCACTGAGAATTCTTCGGTCTACGACTGAGACATAAAGTTTGGTTTTTGCTTTCCATCAAAGAGGGGAGGAGAAAGAAGAAACAAAGGAAAAAATATTTGAATCAGTGTCAAAGTGTTGTTGACCTTGTAAAATTGAAAGGGAAGCAAATTCACTAATGTTTGTGAACAAGTCAGTGAGCACACAGGTACTCGATCTGAGTATCAGAACATTTTAACTTAATTTCACAACAACCACAGTGCTAACACTAAAAACTGGTCCAACCTTCAATAACCGGTTCATTGTAGTACAATGCATTAAAATTAAAATAAAAGACTTATATGATGACATAGGTGCACCTTGTTTTATTACCGTACACATCTGTCATTCTGCATATTAATACGGTACACCTCTTGCGAAACCATTGTTTTTAATTAGAGTCCTCGCAACTTTTGCAATACACTGTTTCTCTTTTTGAATCGTATCTTATCCACTTGATTTCATGAACCCAATTATTTTTTAACTTTCTTGATCTAACCATACCATTTGTTGATGGCTAGTCCTGCTCCAAGACTGTGAAATTTTTTTTATAGAGCCCTGAGCTAGTCTAGATCAAATTAAGCAAGTCTAGACTATATGCTATTTCACATGAAATTAATGTAGAAGGATGCAGTCTCTTGAAGAAAAATAATAAGAATAAAAAAATTAAATATTTCATTAGTAATAAAAAAAAAAATTTCATAGACAAATTTTTTTAAATTATTTTTTAATTGACATATTTTATTGGTTCAAAGTTCAAACCCTGTTACATATTGGAGTGTACCCCCCATAGGCTAATTTTTAGTCTTGTTGATGGCCAATTGTCAAACTTTGGTGACTTTACTGGCCTCTTACCCTCATCCCCTTCTCGGTCTCCGCCTAAATATTTGAAGATATTCGTCCGCTTGTAACCTGCCTTGCTGTCAATAATATTCTCATACAAAAGTGTCCAGTAATTGCAATAACGACTTTGGATCGAGATTACATTCTATTTATAGTCATGCAGGAAAGTCCCAGTTTGAGACGGCATTACAAGTGGGATCCTATAGCTATGGAAATTGAAAGTCTTGGGCCAGTCTTAGATTTTTATGCAATACAATGATCTAATACCAGCTCAAGTAACATCTCATTGAACCGACACTCCCAATGAACCGGAGACTTAGCTGTTCTTGGATTCATCTTCATGCAAGTTTTACAAAATCATGAGGACAAAATCCAACTGACACTGCAAAGTTTGGACAAGTTGTTTTATACATGGCAGTTAAAAAAGCAAAGTGTCCGTGTCAGTGGGAATCTATCGCGTTCATTGGGACATCACTCGAAATATGATGGAGACATCCTTACCTTGATTCTTGACCTCTGCAAATTCATGGTTGTATTCATCGAGAGTTTCCCGTAACTGCTTGTTTTCAAGTTCTAGGTCCTGTGCCCGCTGCGCTTTTTTCTGAGTTTGTAGCGAATACTCTAAGACAGGCACTGGATCTGTTGCAACAACATATCGGTAATTATTACAAAGCATCTGGGCATAAACAACAAATTTATTACTGGCTGCAAAGTATTTGTATCAGCGGAGATTGACTGAGTGATTCTTAATCTATTCACCACATATACTACTACAAATATACTACTCAAAATAATTTAAGGGTCAACCTTGATACTACCAGAGACTGAAGGGTTACCGAAACTAGCCATACAAACATATTTTTTGAAAGGGTGTTTTCAGACACCCCATTTAACTTAAAGATCAGGTGAAAATTTAATTCTGAAGGTTATTGATTTTCAGGAAACTTTGCGTCACGTGAAAAGTCACTCAAAATCTCAAATTCATGATGTATGGGCACATACACATTGTTCATGATTGTCACTTTAAGCGTACACCCTTTGACATGTGACGTGTGTGCCAACATGTAATCCTGTGGATTTCGGGTACACTGCTTCTTGTTTATAAAATATTGCTATCACGATGTTTGACCCAAGACTTCTTTTGAGTGGTTTACATAAAGATGACTGAGCCCCCCCCCCCTCCCCCCCCTCTTAAAATAAACATACCTATGGACATTAGGGAGGGGGTTGGCATTTGTCATGTAGTCAGCCCCTGTAAATCAGACATCCCCGTTAATTCGACAACGCTTGGAAACAATTTAACCTATTCTGGTGCAATTTACCCTCGCTAAGCCGACATACTCGTTAATCCGACATTTTTGTCTGCAACCATGAACGTTGGATTAATGCAGGCTGACTGTATTTGTGGAGTTGTGTACCTGAATTATTTTAGAATTTTTAAAAGCTCAAAAATAAACTGCAAACTCAAATTTGTATCTTTAACATTTTGAACAATTCTTCAGCTATACCACTACAAAAAGACAATTTTCAGGTTGACCAAAACTCAGCAATCACACAGTGACCACGGCAGGAGGACATCTGGACTTGTGGAATCCTAGACCATCTAACAACTGCAAATACAGCGAGAGTGATTTGGGGTTTTATGTGGTTTTCGGCAATCTTTCAGCCATATCACCATGGTCTCACCAACAACACGTGGGTGTCGGGACTCCTCTCTCCAGGCTGAATGAGGTGCCCAGGCAGGACTCAAACCACAACTGCGAAGGCTGGCAGATTGCTGGGCCAACGTGCTAAACACTGCACCACCCCGTGCAAATGCCTTACTGTGTATGCGAGGTAGCTAGGGTCAGATGGTCCACCTGTATTGTCCACGAGTAACAAATCGAGTGTAATGCTCACCTGGTAAGTCGATGAGTTTCTTGTATATGGAAAGAAAGGCTGCTTCTGCGGATTTGCTACGTTTTGACAGAGCATCGATTTCCCCTTGGAAGCTTTTTAAAACGGGGGCTACTATTTTGCGAATGTCCTGAAACACATAAAGCAAAACATAAAGCTCAAATAAAGTTCAAACAACATGATGTTCAAAACCGAAAGCATCAAAAGTAAGTCTCAGGTTGGGTGGGTAAGGTGTAGGTTGTGGTGCAAACAAGCACCTTCAGCGGTTCCTCCCACACATGGGACCCACTTCAAAGAGTATGGGCAGCATGAAGTGAAGGTCAACAACATGAAGTCAAGGTCGTCTGGAGCCATTTAAAATTGAAGAAATCAAGAACTGTCAGCAATACCAAGGACATTTAAACATTCTTCATTGTGCTTCATGCTTCATTATTAGCCAAAAGTATGCTGCTCAAAGGAAGTATAGGGTCAACCTCACAGTTAGCAATATCTTATTAACAAGAAGCATCAGAAATCTCACTTGTCACATACCAATGTCATTTAAAATAACAATCATGAACAACATCTGCAAATGCTGCATGTGCCGCTACATCATGAGTTTCCGATTTTGAATTAGTGATTCATTCGAATTTCGGCAATCTTTTAGCCATATATTACCACAGTGTCACCAGCGTCACATCGATGTAAGGCTCCAATCTCTAGGTTGAAAGAGAGGTACCCGGGCAGGACTCAACCCATAATTGCCAAGGCTGGTATGTTACTGGCCCGACACGCTCATCACTAGCTGCGCCACTCCGCACCCTTCAGATTTTGAGGAACATTTTCACGTGTAGCAAATTTTCTTAAAATTCAAAAACTTTCAGCATCAAATTTTCACCTGACTTTTAAGGTCCTTTCGAAAACTATGCTCATCTGCAAGTTTTGACGCGCCTTCAAACAGCAAAATCGATTATATCAGTTCATAAATGCTTACATCAGGTTTGACCCTTAACTTAGTTCGAGTAGCATAGATCGACAAATGGTGTTTTCTATTGTTTAAATCCCTTATGGAGGTAGTAATGATTTGCGATCAGGCAGAGGAGGTGGCAGTCAGAAGAGCCCATGGCTGCCGTCTGCCCCCCTGTGTTATTCCATCTTGTTCTAATTAGTTCTATAACCTCCTCACTGTGCTCATTTCCTTGTGACTGCAGGGATTTAATGTGGAGGTGCGTAAACCAGTAATTGTTTCTATGTTACACCGCTCACGGAGTGTGTTGGTATGGGCATGCGATGCAGAAAACTTAGTTAGACTAAGATCAATTAAGCTCAACACATGTTGCTTGAAAGAGTTCTTGCCAAGTGGATGGGACTGTCAAGTTGTTTCGCAGCACATGATCCAAGAAGTGTTTTCAGAGCTGGATGTTAAATGGATGTTTTTTATACAGAATCTTGCCATTCTGGCCCAGGGCTTTCTTTAATGCATTAAATTTCCTTAAATAATGACTATAATCATACATGGAGCCACAAGAGTGAGCGAGTGAAATATATTATTACATTGCAGGATAGGGGACAACACAGGATCGATAGTAAGCAAAAGATCCTCCTTTTAGACGGCTCTTACCACAAGCATGAGGATACTGGAGTCCTATTCTTTCTGGCATTAGAGCGACATCCCAGGGAATATCAGGGTTGAAGCCACAAGAACATAAGCTAGCTCACCATCAGTTTGTTAATGATTGTCGGTAGGTTGGATTCCTAATGGAACTCAGCATTCTTTCAGCCATATGCCCATGAATGCCAGTTAGGTGCAGGAGGAAAGCCTGCATCACCAGTGCAGAGCTGGATGATTTTTGATGTGATGAAACCTATGAGCTACGGTTGGTACTGACAAACCAATGGTGATACCACCATGTGGCAGTGCATCATATGATTACTGCAGGTAGAAATACTGACTCCTGCTGGAGACATACCAAGCCCCCTATGGTGGGAATTGAACCCATGACCTTAACTTGGAAGGCCAATGTTTAACCAACTGAGCTGTCTCACTGTCCCACTTTAGAGAGGGGCTCAAATGCAATACCAAACTAGTTCATGTCAAAAAGATACTTTGGTTTTTGAAGGAGGGGCTCAAATGCAATACCAAACTAGTTCATGTCAAAAAGATACTTTGGGTTTTGGAGGAGGGACTGAATGCAATACCAAACTAGTTCATGTCAAAAAGATACTTTGGTTTTTGAAGGAGGGGCTCAAATGCAATCCCAAACTACTTTATGTCCAAAAGATACTTTGGTTTTTGGAGGAGGGACTAAATGCAATCTCAAACTACTTTATGTCCAAAAGATACTTTGGTTTTTGGAGGATGGGCTCAAATGCAATCCCAAACTACTTTATGTCCAAAAGATACTTTGGTTTTTGGAGGAGGGGCTCAAATGCAATCTTAAACTACTTTCTGTCCAAAAGATACTTTGGTTTTTGGAGGAGGGGCTCAAATGCAATCTCAAACTAGTTCATGTCCAAAAGATACTTTGGTTTTTGGAGGAGTGGCTCAAATGCAATCCCAAACTAGTTCATGTCCAAAAGATGCTAATTTTGTTTGGCGGGAAAGCAGCTCAAATGAAATCCCAAACTAGTTTATAAATGTACAAAAAATGCTAGCTACCAAGTGCATCAAATTTGATGCATATTTGTCGCTGCTAGAGTTTACAAAGTTTTGTGAAAAGTATTACAGGCAACAGTTGCCAGACCAATAAGATCCAAAAACGTCAGCAACCAGTTGAGTGAAAATTTTTAATTTATTGTCACCCTTCTCAGGAGTGGCTTGTGTGTCCGACCTTCTGGCAATGCACTGATTAGAATGTGAACAAGGTCTCTATAGCAAATGTGCAGCCTATAAATAACAAAATTGAACCAAAGATAAGTGAGTTCTTGGACAAAAACTGACTGCATTGATACCCCATGACAAGTCTAAAGTGTGTGAAGACTCCATCTGCTAGCTGATAGTCACCACAAGAGCATGAGGTGTCTCCCAATTTCGATATATACCAACCTCTGGTGTGTTCTTTTTGAATTCCCTACTTTGTTCCACTAATTTCTTTCTTGAGAGGTCACTTTCATCCTGGCGATTGGCGAGCTCTGTGGCAGTCGTGTCAAGGTCTTTCTGTAAAACACAAGAAAGTATAATTCCAGATGTGTACCAAAAGATTAGGCAGCAGTCCATGTTGAAATTGATGAAAAGGAAACTAAAAGCAACAATTCCCGTCACCTGAATCTTATAAAAAAAAGACCCCAACAATTTCATCCAACTAGAGGTTCCATGACACCAAAGCTCAGCTGGTTGAGTGAGCGAAATGGATTTTTACATTGCAGGCGGCAATATTTCAACCATAGCGCAATGTGATGTGCAAGAGGCACACTAGAAAAAGGGAAAACACAGGATGGATATAGTAAGAAAGTGAAAGCAAAAGATCACTATTTTAGTCACCTTGTACGATAGATATTGGGTTACTAAGGCCCTATTCTATCTAAGTAACACCACGTCACTCTCCGGAAGCCCGACAGGGTTCAGTTGGTTGAAATAATTGCTTCTTCAAAGAATTATTGAAGATGCCATGCTTACTTCATCAAACCCTGTTAGATATATTCGCAAGTATCCAGTATGTTATCAACAAACCACCGTTCAGCTTCCCAGCTGATTTAGAAAGCTTCAAATTGTCAAACTTTCGTTTCAATATAGCCATGTCCACTTTTTGGGACAAAGGGCCTAAATCCACTCCCAAACTAAGTTATGTTGCAAAGATGGTGTACGCAAAGTTGGTCAATATTTGTGACAGCTAGAGGTGTGACTTTGTTCCGATGGGTTGTGTGTGTGCAGTCATGCCAAAAGTCTTCAAAAACTAAAAGACAAGTTAAGTTTCAATATGGCTCCGTCACAAAGATTTTTTTTATCTCTTGGCATAAGACAATCTTTTTTTTTTCTCTTAGATAGTTTGCCCAAGAAAATAGTTATATTTAATTATGTTTATTCAGGCCACGTTTGATTATTTATGTAACTAAAGATATCTGAAATGTTTGCACCCGAAGGGTGTAACAATTTCATGATATAATTAGTAATTATAAACTATATAAGTATATTTCTCTGCAATCTGTTCATGTTTTTACTCTCAACTCATACAATTTATTTTCATCATTTTTTTCTCAAAACTATGTATTTTCAGAAGATTCCAGCCCCGCCCCTTCCCCTAAAGATCAAATGACTAACTCCATCCTGCCTTGTTGTACAATACCATAACTGTTCTTGAAATCCTATAGTAATTAAAACAGTCCTTCAGTATATATTCTTTAATTTCTATCTCCAGGACCCCTCTAAATACTACTTTAACCAAAACACATTGAAAAGATTTTTAGGCAAATTTTCCAAATACACCAAGGTCACAAATAAATTAACCACTGGGAAAGCATAAGGAAAAAACTCATCTGACCCCAAAATGACCAGTTCACAAGCACCATGTAGTGTATTACAGCTCTCAAGGTAACAGGAATCAATCTATGTCTGAAAAATGAGGAGCCCTCAAATTGGGTCAATGACCTATGCTGCTTTATTAGTTCATGCAAAACTGTCAAAAAAGTGGGGCCATTTGAAAAATTCATGGGCTATTGCCAAAATATGATGATCCCAGGATCCCTAAAAATCAGTACTGGATGAAAACTGCACAAATTTTATACCAGAAGGATAATGTATCATTGTTTGTTTTCTGAAGACAATTAATAGAGTTTGTGATGTCTTGAATATTTCCTCCAAGAGCACTTTTACAATTGAAAGTTGAGTTGAGTTCAAATGATATTTTATGTTGCAAGGCCAATTTTTCAGTCATAACTCAACATTCATAAAAGAGATCGATAGAAAGGAAAGTGAAAGCAAAAGATCCCCATTTTAGTCGCCTTGTACGACAAGCATTGG
>JAUELE010272714.1:0-18155 GCA_031471655.1 Diodora aspera
CAAGCAATGAAAACATACAGTTTAACCTGTAGCTAGAAATAAAGTTATACACGTTACTCTATCAAGCAATGAAATCATACAGTTTAACCTGTAGTGTCAAATCAAGTTACAAACGTTACTCTATATCAAGCAAGAGTCAAGTCTATGGAATATTCTTCTCCAAATAAAACGTTAAAACATTGTGTAAATAAAGGCTGCATTAAACCCCAACTTTGAAGTCTTATTATATCTGGAAACGAAGTAACTAGAGATTAATTAAAGAATGCAGCATAAAAGCCGCTATCTAAATTATAAATATATTCTAGTCTAGTAAGTGTGCCTTTAACAAAAGCGAGAGCATTCTTTCTGACATCTTTCACAAATTTCAGTCACCGGGAAAAGTGAACTTTGACTTCCCAAACACTTATATTTTCCTCGACATCATTTAAATGATTTTGTAAGAGAGCCCTTGAACAGCCAACGACTTGTTCAAGCTGAAACAGCGCCATTGTGCAGAGCTTGACTGGGGAGAGGGGAGGCGCTTGGTGGGGACCTATGTCACACAATGACAGTAATAAGAGGCTGTTGGGGACATTGCTCGAGAAGTTCACTGAATCAATAGTATTCTCTGCTTGTCACTAGCGCTCTTTCGTCTTGTAATACTTCTAGGTACGCGTGGAGACAGGTAACGATAAAGTGTATTTATGCGTATGAAGTCTTGGATTTAATGATGTATATGTACTGCCCGTGTCGTTTGTGTGTTCGTTTTATCAAAGTCCAAACGTTTTGCAATGGAAAGACTTAAATTGATCCATGAAGTATTTATATTTTTGTGTATATGCGTTCTTTTGTAATGCTTGAAATTCGTGTTGCATTATATAGGCTCGATCGATATCCTGGATAGGCTGTATAAAGGCTTTCTGAGATCATGTATGCAGTAGGAAGTAGTTCATTCAAGAAGGCGAAAAGATTGAATTAAACTATAACTCAGGTATCTTTCTCAAATAACCCGTCTAACTTCTTCCAACTCCGTCCGTCTCTCTCTTTCTCTCTTCTCCCATCCCATCGCTCTCTCCCTCTATCCCTCTTTCTCTTTCTCTCTCTCACTCTCTCCCCTCTCTCTCTCTTTCCATCTCTCTCTCTCTTTCCCTCTCTCTTTCTCTCTGTCTCTCTCTCTTTCTCTATCTCCCTCCCCCTCTCTCCCCTTCTCTCTCTCTCTCTCTCTCTCCCTCTCTCTTGCCGAAAACAAACAGCTTCTGATGCGCAAGCAAGATCTTGTCACCCTCTCATTCTTCCTCTTTCTGTGTCTCTCTCTACCTCCCTATATGTCCTTAATTCTCTCTATCTCCCTTTGTTTCCCCATCATCTCTCTCTCAATCAACGTCCTGTTATATATGTCATATATACCCGTATGTATCGGCAGCTACTCATACAGATTTTCGTATCCATGTCAACGCTTTGCCAGACGCGCTTCTATTATGGACAGCAGCTGAAGCGTGGTTATATAATTAGGATATCCTTAACATATTTACTGCACCTAAATCTGGGGTGAGGAAACATATAGAAAACCTTTAAAATACTATCATTTGCATTTCTTTCATTTCGGCTTTGAAAAGGTTGTTAGTTTAAATGGTCTTCAGTGATACGATAGCATATTTTTGTTGGCTGACATGGCATTATATGGACACCGACATATAGGAGCTGACATTACATTCTTTACAGTCTAGTCTTTCATGTTCACTCTGAGAGCTTCGAAATGGAGTGATTTTAGTTAATAACATTAATGGAGGCTATGGTGTGACCACCTTTGAAATGTAATGGTGTGAATTTCATTTTATCTGATAGTGACGATGCGATAGGGAAGGTGTTTACGTGCGGTGCTATTAATTCAATTTTGATATCAGAATACCCGATGACGTTGCAACAAAATATAGATCAAACTTTTAAAAAACTGCACAATTTGATGAACTTGAGAGCAGGTAAATGGAGTCAGGTGTTATGAATGATCATAAATGCGCAGGGCTTTCAGACATATGCATTTCAATTAGCTTTGAAAACTGTGTGGTTACTCTTCAGTAAGTCTTTTCTTAAATTTTCAGTCACGCAATTAGAGCCATTCTCGTAATGGTATTTTTGAACAATACGTTCTGTAGTTTGGGCTATATCTGTATACGCAAATGTATGAGCACTAGAAAACTTAGTGATATGTGAAGATTTTGAGATATATACTACACACGGGTGTATTTGTATGATTATATTGCAATGTAAAAACACTGCGGGTACCTAATGCTTCTAAAGTTATTTCAAATAGAGATGTTATACAAGAAGGATATTTTCTTAGCCTTAAATTAACCATTAAGCAAATAACCACGTGCCTGGGACAGATCTCCTCCAACCACCATCTCATTACCGCTTGCATTGCAACATTCAACGTCGAATTTG
Source organism: Diodora aspera (assembly GCA_031471655.1). Taxonomy (NCBI): domain Eukaryota; kingdom Metazoa; phylum Mollusca; class Gastropoda; order Lepetellida; family Fissurellidae; genus Diodora; species Diodora aspera. The sequence continues at coordinate 2,422 of JAUELE010272714.1, forward strand.
TCGTGTTGCTTACGGCATCAAAAACACCACATCGTGTCATAAAAATACACTATAGAATGTCTGGTATACTGGTGTGAGGTCAATCTGGCCTTGCCATGTAGTTTAATGTATTTTTACTAACGTCAAAGTGCTCAATGACTCCACACTATAGGAATGAATAGTAAAATCTGTCTTTGTTTTGAAAAATGGGACAAAACACCATATTTTGGTGTATCCTTCAGAGATATCAGCTGCATTCCTACAGATGGGGAATGAACTCTGCTGCTACATTGCGTCATCGTTTGCCACTGCGCAGTTTAAGGACAAAGGACGCCCTGACTTCATTTAAATATCATTTATTTATTTTTTGGCTGCTGCCAGAAAACACTTAGAACTCCCGCTTGGGTAAGTTTGGGTAATGTCAAGGAGCAAGGCTTATGAAACCTTCATTGATGTATTGACAAACTGTTTTTCTTTGTCATTAACCATCAAACCATCGGCGTCATCAAAGACAAGAGAACAAATATCAATTTCACGGTCGTCCAGCCGCCAGGCGCGGCGCAAGGAACTGCACCTATTTATAAACCTATTTCCAGGATTTAGCCACCCAGGTGTGGTCAGCCGTGGTCAGTTAAACAGCAGTTGTCCGTTCACTCATTAAAGATTAATGGCTGTTGTTTGCTTAGTATTTTTACATTAGTTTTCCTTCAAGACTGACGTTTCAACAAGCCACGTGGCTCGCCGTGTCATCCTGAACGAAATCAAACACTCCACACCAAGAGCGACAAAGATGCTAATTTAAGAGCATGGACAATATTAATTTGTGCTTGTGTTTTAACTGTTTGTCGGCACAAATAAAAATTAAATGTACCTCATACCTGTATCCAAAAATTTGCTGTAACAATATTCAAATATCCTTTGACATCTATATACATGTATATTATAGAACTTTCTTGTTCAGTTTTACAAGAAGATGCTATTATATTTTGGAATTTCGCTTCCTGCAAGTTAAAGAGACATATGAAACCAAGCAATCTATTCTTGTCTTGACGTACATGTACTTAGTGTTAAATTGATATCAGAAAAACAAGTTAAGGAATAACTGTATTTTAAAAGACATCCACAAGACCCTAATGCAAGCATTTCAAAGGTCTGCTTAGTCTGTATGAAGAACGACTATGAGAATTGTGAAACAACCCTCCAGTGCGGATCCAAATGTATGAACCTTTATATATTTTGAGCAACATACACCGAGAAAACATGTACTCATATCTCGGGAGCATGATATCGTACTTGTTCAATACTTGTAAACCCAGCTTAATTAAAAATAGATGTATTTCAGTGAAATATTCAGTCACAGTTTAAGAATTGTTTTGTGCCTGACCCAGGGTCGTGGGTTCGAATCCGCATAAGGGTATACTGACTAGTTTTCAAGGACCTGTAATCCGAAATGAAACGAATAATAGAGATTGTTTCAGCCAGCAGTAGTTGGCATATTAATGTTTCGTATTTTAAATGCCTTCGTAATATCTACGAATACATCAATGCTTATTGCAACGAACCAGTATCCACTACTGGTGTATCACCACACTGCATAGATGACTTTAACACGCTCCCTGGCAATGTTCGTTAACAATATAAACAAACCTTTATTTATTTTGAGCAACATACAGCGAGAAAACAAACGTTTCATAAATAAGCAATTTGCTCAAAATTTCCTTGCAGTCATCTCATCAACACCCTGTTTATTTAAAGTCCGAAGATCTGGTGTTCATGAACAACTTGGTGTTGACAGACAGTGGTATTTTGTAGGTGAAGTCGGTCTTTTCAATAGGATGGCCAGTGTCTCCACTTTGTGTCGACAATTGTGGTTGGTGTTTAGTCGGTTCAGCGAGGGCAATCTGTCATAAAACGTGACATTGCCTGAATACGAATAGGTAATACAGAATTCGTAATCCCAATCAGAAGGCAAAAAAACTTTTTTGACATCATTATGTTTTCGGACCTCCTAGAGAGGTTATATCCACTTACAACCTCATTCAAATCCGCTCACCGCCCTAACTCCACCCCCTGTCACCCTCACTCCCCCACCCCGAGGCAAAACTCCCCAACTCCTTTGTACCTCAGTCCGCCTCCTGCTCGTTTCAAGGTAGGTTGCTATGCTACGCTGTAAGGAGAGACGTTGCTGCCAATTGAGGCAAATCTCCTCGGCACTGTTGAACCCTGTTTCATCCCATGTTCTCTGCGGGGTAGGCCCGGGTCTTCAGCGTACGGAGTCTGTATTTCTGTCACAAATTCACCTAATCAGTAGACAGGTGATTTTCCGCCTGGGTGGCCATTCCTTCAAAATACAGCTTTCTTTCTTGATATTCCCTGTCCCTTCTATCGTCAACAAGTAACCATCTGCCCCTTATGACGTGACTCAATTAACGTGTTTACGATCCGTATTAGGAATATTGTCCTACCACCAGCCTGATAACAGGGCCTGCTAAAGACAGAGTATCAATTCCCAGGTCACTGAAACCGCACGAAAACGGACTTCAACCATACGATAAATTGTGATTGGTCAAGTACGAGGAACAAATGAAACTATTAAAAACTGAGGCATTACGACCAAGTGTCGTCGATCTTGGGGATGGCTGGAGAGGCGAGGAGGGGTTATATAACAAAACACTGGGGACTATTTGAAGATGGTACTTGCGATATTAGTGTACATGTACTTAGTTATTTGCAATGAATGATGTTTATACATGTACGTATTCCCCGTGATATGAACACAGCTTGCGGCTGGCTTATCTTAAACATTAAACGATACGAATGGAATTAAATGTTTTTACAACTCTAATACAGATAGAAAAGGATCAGTATACTTTGCAACAACTTAGTTTGATAGTCTTAAATCTTTCATGAACTTAACTGTCGGTTCACAGCTGTTTGAAAGCGTTTTACTTTATTTGACTGGTCGGGGGAAATGGCGCCTGGTTGCCTGACAGAAGAGTGTCTGGAAATGCAGGGTTATGGAATGTGAACGTGATTGAACTGTCTCCCAGTGTACAGTGACTGACACACGATCAATATCACGGATGACAACGTACATTGCGTGGAGATTAAATGATATTGGTTATGTCTATCACCCTGCATGGACAGAGGCGCATTGGCAGATGCCGTCTTAAATAGGCACACCTTCCACGGTCTCACTGTACCATGGCTGTGGAATGTTTATAGAGCCGTCCGAGAGCCTTTCTCAGAGTCATCAAGTCTTGAAATAAAAGAGTCAATGAACTTTCAGGACGTATGACGGTGATTTCAGGAATGACTATCATTGACCTTATGGATCGATGTGAACAAATATCATTGGCATCGAGGGAATCAGTCAACATTCATATACTGAAGGAAAGCAATCACTGAACAATGTACCAAATAGCCTCTATCACCAGGACCGTAATTACACCTATAACACACATAAATTAGAAAGAGCCACTAGCATATCAGTGCGACCACATCAGGCACTGGCGACCTACTGGCATCCTTTGTACATGCTCTGGATCAACCATTACCACTTGCATGATATAACACGTCAGCCCTTCTTTCCAACAATATATTTTCGTTTCACTTTAAGTCTTTCAGTAAAAGTTGTATGAATTCATAATGATGGCACTTAGTAGGCTATTGTCAAGGCACTAGTTCAAGGCATAGAAACAGCACCGCAGCTGACTACTGATATTGATACTCTTCAGCGTTAGGCCTGCCTCACTGCACAGCAAGAAAAGGAAATTATTCACAGAGAAGAAATTTAGATACGTTGAATCACTTCTGTAGCCTGTGGTTTCTACAAAATCTTAAAGTTAGAGACGTATTCCAGAACACGAAATATCGTTGGTGTATTTTATGTTAAATAAACAACATCAACTGTAATTCAGACATTATAAAAGTGTCTGGCTAATCTATGAGCGATCTGTTTTCTTTGTCATGCCTGATGGATTGATTTTCCACGTTTCAAATACGCTGCCATTCCCTTCGCTGATCTTCCGACACTTTCTGAGTGTGAGCAATCGGACCACGCTCGGTCATTTTTCTCTTGCATGAGAAAGAAAAAGGCAAGATCATCCAATTGGGTTCCGAATGGTTACGAAAATGTTCAAGATTCCATCGGAAAGTTCGAAAGGGCTCCTAACACCTTTTAACAACTCGGGTGAAGAAAGAAATTATAATACTTCGCAAACGTGTAAAAGTGACAAACATGTTTTATGTTTTGTGCATCAATCGTGATTTGTGCATATTTTAATGTATATGTATCATTTACAATGCTGTTTTTGGTAAAGTAAGACCTTCCGTTTGACCACGTATCCAAATTTAAAGAAATCGTTTATTAGGTTGTGTATCCTTTTTAAGGATTGTTTATTCGTTATAAACTTAGTGGTGACAAAGGGACGAGCATTCGCCTATAAAACCACATGTTCCAGTTGTACAAACTAATTAAAGACGGAGAGACCTTGGATCAGTCGGCACCGGTAACACACTGACCAAACACCTGATGAGTGACGCTCTGGAAAAGTCATAAATACAGATGGACTGTAGCACTTTTACGATGACCTGTCTTTAAAGCTGCCGGCTTGACGCGGTCTGTGTTACATGAACGTTTCAGCTCTCACATCAATAAATACATCAGTCTGGTCAGTTACAGAGAACTGTTGTTACCCATTGACAGTTGCCCATCAGATGGTCATTTTACGGTCATGAGCGTGCTAGACGCACAGTCATAATTGAAATGACCCATTGACCAGGGTTAGTGAAGCACGGACTGGTCACCTGGGGTGGTGTGCCCACCTCTGTTCAAAAAGAGCATGGTTTATAGTAAAACATCATTGTGAAATTTCACTCTTTTAAACCCATACCGGTTCGTTATTAATGAACCATCACCCTGTTCTATTGACATGTAATGAAGAACGTCAAAGGGAGATAATAGCATGGTTACTTCCGCTATTCAGACTCGGTCTGGAAATGTTGATTAATGGAACCTGGACATGCGGTCTTCAGTATGCTGTCTGATCACAAAACAGCAATAAATTGCGTGACCGCTGATGACAAGATAGTGTTGGCACTGACCGCAATGTCGGCGTTGGATGGCAAATTAAAGACACCCAGCGAGGTGTGAGGTAACCAACGCCTTGAAGTGTTCCTCCCGTTGTACGGGTCACAATACATATTATTCCTGTGTAATCCAGTAGACAAGGGGGCTGACAAAGTCAGGAGAGACGCAGATAGATTAAGAGACAACGAAAAAGATGTGTGAATACAGGTTTCCAAGAAGTATTGTGTTTGGTCACCCGCATTAAGTGTCCGTGCTCTGAACCAATAGACAATTGTTTGTTCTGTTAATAACCGTCAGCTTCCTAAAACTTCCATCTAAATAAAGTTTCGATAGTAAACTAAACAACGAGTAAAACGTGCGAAAGTAAACTAACAACAGAACGTTAATAAAATAAGCAGATTCAAATTTTTAAACTTTTGGCTCCGATTTCTCAAAACAAACTGAAGTTTGAGTTTTTACTTAAGTTTCCAAAAATCGTTTTCCTGGAACCAACAGTTCATTTCTCAACTCAAACTAAGGAAAAAATCTCAGATAATTTTGAGGCTGCTTTAGTAAGTGACTGAAGTCTGAATCTATTCTGACAATATGACGTATAGAAATCGCAGTTAAAATCTCGTAGTTAGACATTTGAGTAAAGACTTATAAGTTCGTTTCGAGAAATCAGGGGCTGGGTTTGTGGTCGTTTTGTGCTTGTTATGGGATTATATGTTTTTGTTCAGTTTTGTTTAGCGTATTAACAGATCTGCGCATCGCAAATCGCTTGGTACAAGTTTAAGTTTGGACAAGGTTTATGAAACATGTTTGATTAATATTATACTCAGCCCAACTATTGAATGGCTGGTGTAATGACCTACTTGTGATTGTCCAAAGTCATAATGATAGGTACATAAGTAACTGAGTTTTACTGATAAATGTTTATTTTGTAAAGTGAACAGAGGAAATGTGGAGTTGCATGCATGATACGATTGCTACGTTCATCCCTTGACTGTTATACTCGTGATACGTTTACGTGGGGTTTTTCACATTTTTAGTGCGTTTTTAGTACCAATTTATGGCAGTTTTGTTTTCTGCAAATCGTTACATAAAATGGCAATAATCAAGCATCGTGTATTATCACTCATTATGGATATTTCACCTAACTGCTGCGAAAACCCTAACGTCAATTGTACCATATTATACCTATTCCAATGAGTGACCCTTCAATAGTGGTGCTGAGAATATACACATGCCTAGTCTGTCATCCAGACCATGAAGCTTTGTTTAACAGAGACAAGCACACAGTCTAGATATTTTGCCAGTCTAGATAGCCGCAGCACCCTCTTTGGGATCTTATTTATTTTATTACAAATGAATATCGTTTTAATTTAATTCTTTTATAAATACAAATGTTAATCTTTCTTCAGAGACTATATTTTAGTCTAAGACATGCCCCGTGATGAATATAATTTCGACAAAACTGGAGCAACTGCACATCGAGCGTTAGCTGCATATAATTCGGGCCGGTCAAAGCTGTTCATCACAGAGTCTGATATGGAAGTCACATATTACGACAATACCCCTGCTAAGAATTATGGTGTTCGCAATGCCTTCACCGTGTGTCAAGATGTGAAATAACTGTGTCTCAGGGTGACATATCTGTCCCTTTGCTTCCCAATAAACGTATAAATTCTTCAACGTGTCCATCTATGTAACACCTCGAACCTCGATCAGATCGTCCATATACCAATTACATCACCTCGTAATTCAGTCATTCGTGACAAGCTTTAACCCAGTGCGAGTGATGTGCTCTAATTTGACCATATAACACCCTCTAATTAGTAATAATTAGAGGGAGCGCCTGGGGATACCAGTGGCGCACTACATCCAGCTAGTTTTCGGCTTGTCTCACTACTCTAGGAGTACTAGATTAGAGTATAGAAGTAAGCTGGACTGGGGATACGTTTTCACTCACAGATAGTCACAGGTAAGATCTGCTTCCTAGATATGATATGATAGCTTTGGTATAAGTTTGATAAAGAGATGCAACTCACCTGTCAGTTGAAACTGTCCTATCGGATTAGTCTATGGTGTAATGTATTTACACGGGTCTTACCACTTGTGTGTCTCGTTTGCATTAGAATTTCCACATTCGACTTAAACGTAACGATGTGTCTGTAGCATTTGTAGACATAGACTATTCATATTTGTATATATCTTTACGGATTTAAATCAGAGATATTGTCACGCCAGTCGCATGTGTGTGTTTGGGTATGGATAAACGTCAATGTTCTCCAAACAGATGGTAACCTTAGCATGTCAACACCTCAGTATCCTTTTGATTCCGAGCTCTGGGTGACAAGTCGTGTCACATCATCAATATCTGATCGCATCTCTGCTTGTTTATATAGTACATTTGTCTTAACTTCTGTAGAATAAACTACTCCGTTCTATATGAACTCCCACGGTACAAACACTCTTTATCGAAATTCAAATCAACACGTGGGGGGTCGAGTAGCCATTCTTATTTACACCAAGACATTACATTTTTGAAAGATTGAACACGTTCTTACCTTGCAATGGCATTAACACTTCATTCAATTTATTTACTGATTTTAACAGCATAATAGTGTTTCACTTTGGGTTGTGTGTACCCTGAGGGTACGAGAAAGCCCTACCAACTCGGTTTCGGTTATTTTATCGCCAAAGTCACTCATAAATACGTCAAAATTAAGATATATTTTTATAATGAAGTGTATATATTTTCATTTTCATACAACGTATGAATCATTTTGCTTCGTACATCATCCACGCTACATGCCCCTGGCATTCGCGCTCTGATAAAATCATTTTTTGACAGTTTTATGATCGTTGGTAAGCATACATATTTGGGTCAAATTAGTGGAGTTTTGCCTTACTGTTCGGGATTTTGCCAGGGGCCATATGTTGAACTGATTCCGATGTTTTGTGTTTGTTTTCGATTTTGTTTTCTCTTGCTCAACAGAATTTTATTCGATTTAAATTCCACTTCCTTGATACCGGACTGGCAGTTTGTCATTTACTGTTCACTTTTTCCAGTCAAATGTTGTTGTAAAACAGCTTGAATATGTAATATCGAAATATGACATTTGGAGAAAGAAAACATGGCTACTGTGGGAAAACATTACAATACTCGGGATCTTGGTACAAGTTTGTTAAAATGTGACAATTTTGCAAAAGCTTTATTTTGCGAACAAATTTCTCCATAAAATTTATCCATCTGTTCAGTTATTGCATGAGTATTTGATATGTGCAATCAATCCCTCTTTTGTGTGATAATGTTATTCAAGCTACAAATAGCGGAACTGATCATTTACTGAAATTTATTAAAAGGTTTACAGAAAGTAGATTATTTCAAAAACTTCATCTTGTCTGGCATTGAGGTAATTATTTTCACTAATATCTAGTAAAGGAATCTAAAATATAAGGACTCGTCTCAGATGCTTGTATAGTGTGTGACCGTGTATAGTGGGGGCATTTCACGTGGAATGTTGTGTATTTCTAGTGTGTGACTTATCCCTCCCATCATTCATCACATGTTTATCAAAGCAACATATACCATGACTTCAGACATAATTTCCAATATGTAATGTCAACCAGGTATTGTTGGCACGAGGGGCAGTTGATATTGGCACTCATTCAAAACCAGTCACGCGTTCATAAGTAAAACGAAGTTTGACCTGTCCACGCTTGACCGTCTGGCCCTGGTCATTTCTCCATATGAATATCTATTGTAGGCACGTGAATATGTTCCAATAATGGCGGAATAATTAAGTTTTACTTGCACCGCCTGGGAGCGAGGATATGAGTCACGTGACTTCACAATATTACTAGTATTGCTGATGCCACGTATGTACATGTGTTTATTAGACATGTTTATCTGTTTACCGTCGTAGATAGAACCAAGTTACTCGCTGAAGAATGTGCCAAAACATCCATCCATATGCAGTCATAGTTAAGGCTTCTGCGTCACTGTCTACTTGTACATTATTTATTTCACAATTCTATGTTAATGCTCGTTCATTTGTCTCCACGAACCATTTCTTCGGCTTCTGTTCTCAGTTTCGTCTTTCAGTTTCTATTGTACGCTGTATCCAGTACCCTATCTCGCCCTGGTTTAATCCAATACAATTCGCGTCACGTGTGAACTGATGCGAGCTGACTTCATACCTTACGTTTGCTTCAGGCTCTCAACAGAGTGTTAATAATACGTGTCATAACTATATGAAGAACGAAGAAATGTATTTTATTAAAGTGACACACGTTACATGGAATACAGAATCGATACTCTAATCTTAACTATGTTACGCCCGGTCACTGGGCCTACGAGTCACACAATATTTTAAACATGTCATAAAAATGCATCATGATAAAAGTAAATAAATAACAACATGGGAGTCTGGTACAAAGATAAATTGGGTAGAATGAAAGAAAGAAAATGTAGTTTCTACTGGCATAGAGACCGACTAAGTTTACGACGAGTAAACATGTATATGGAAACAGTTACTCGGTTATAAATATTTTATTTGTTGACTTTTAAAGTTGTATATGGGAAGGCAAGGTTTATGGTCAATTATATTTGTATAATTATATATTTCAACCGCCCCTCTTTATTTCAAATAATCCCTTCCATCCTCTTTATTGACTCATTCATGAGTCTCTTTCCTTATCGATTCGCTGACTCTTGTCCACTTTTCTATGGTTATATCCTGTTCTCAGAAAAAAGGTTTTTGTTAAGAAATGTAATGCAATCTGTTATTATCTGGCCGAGGTTGTCGTAAAATGCGGTTCGTCGTAAGATGTTATAGGACGTAGTGGTACTGATGTAGATGTGTTAGCAGATACACCCTGTAGACCTGAACCAGCTACAAAAAGGTTGGAGCGTTGATTGTATCGCGCCGTCGATTTCATGATAAAATAACTGCGGTTTCCAGGCTTCCGCCACAGCTTGGGGACATAGGAGTGTAGCCGCGTAAGTCAACTGCAACGCTTTTGATGTGGTTTAACGTCCACACCTACAACAATTGTCACTTGAAATGTGATATGACCAATCTCAAAACCGTTTGCACTATGGATGTCCGAGTTCAACTTATTTTCTTAGTATTTTGATTCTGAGTTTATTTAGTGCAAAACAATTTTATGTGTGTGCTTTGTTGAAACCTCAGACCATGGTTCATTCATTCATTCATTCATTCACCCATTCATACTTTTTTGAAAAACATTCAACACTTTACTACTATTTGTCATGATATTTAAATTTGTGCTGCACTTATGGGTTATAATTCAATATAGCGAAGGTGAATAACATCATAAATAACATGAACATATATATTATCTTCAATGTATATATAGGCTGCTAAACTGCATCACTCTCGTATTCACCTGCATTTTGAATCTTTAGCCATGTTACATAGTTAATTATCTGTTTTTAATTACAAACTCAGTGTGGCACAGCGGGTAGGTGTTCGACGTCTGCTTGGCAGATTAAAACCCGTTTGCCCAGCATCATGGAGCCAGTGAAGTGAAAACAATTTCTTATTAGGTTTTGCCATGAGCTGTTCCACGCTGAGCCAGCAGTAATTTGAATTTGCAAATCCAAATTAACACGAATGAAACATGTGACAGACATGAAGGGTGTTTTTGTGTACTAACGGAACAGGAGACAAGATAAGAGGTCAGCCTGTGTGATACGCGTGACTATTTAAACTGACTTAGAATATATCTCGTTTTGAAGTGGTCTATTACACTTTAAAATAATTAAGTTTTTTTCAGTGTGTACTTGCGAACCTAAAATTCCAGGTTCCCATCCTCGCGAAGGTGACTAGCTAAACACTCGCAGTGATGACCTGACATACTGTTTGATTTTCATTCTCGTTTCGTCAACAGGTAGCTCGCAGGTTTCACCGCATCAATCTATTTAGCTGTCCACCGACGACGTGGGCTTTCCTTCTGTAAGAATCGGACAGTATCCGAGAACAGTTATGTTGCAGAAACCACGTTAGACACGCAGGAGATTAAGCACTACTTTGCCTATGTAGGAGTTTTAATAAACGTGTAGGTAGGGGAAACGCCAGCTGAAATTACGAAGCGGCCCTTTTTGCCTTCTGAACACACTTTAGCTTCCCTCATCCCTTCAAGAGACGAATGTTGTAATTAGCATTCGCCCTACTTTCTCATGTGTCTAACCGACAATTCCAGAACGTGTAAGAAAAATCTTGGAATAAACAACGTCACAAGCTCTCTCCTTGTCACACCCACTTTCCACTTGATCCTGGCGATCGCGTTACGTCACTGATGTAGATTAGCTGGATCTGAGCAAGGATTAGGCGCTCTAACCTCGCCAGTCGGCGGACACAGTCTATAGAAACTGATCCGTTTAAGTTTGGATGTGTAGACGAACACTGGTCGAGAGGTCAAATAATATCAATACACATGGAGAGTCTTAGAGAAATCAGGGGAAATACTGTACAAATTAAGCCTAAATTACTTTCATTTAAGCTACGGCGGTTTAGAAGGTTTTAGGATGAGGACTTTCCTTACGTTTATCAGATTACAAGCCTAACGATATTGACCATTTCTGTTCTAAAATATTCCTTCAAACATATACTAAATGTAAAGAATTCTAGTTTAGTTTAGGTATTATAAATTAAAATTGATCAAATCAAAATAACTTCAAACAATAAAATAAGTGATATGACATTTACAAATCTTCTAAAATATGTGTGTTATAGTCCGCTATTCTGTCATAGCTTGACACATGCATAGGATATTCCTTACCTAGGTTTTCACACTTAAGTATATATGATAACATGATAGACTGGGGTTAGTGACAGTTGGCTGGTTAACGCTGTGATAGGTGGCGAGTGTTGCCTCCATGGGCATGTCGAGGTGTGGGGGAAAACACTACACTGAAATCGAACGCTCAAACAGCAGGCCAGGGCAACGCTTGGGGAGGTATGAAAGGGGTCTATGTGGCCTACAGTAACATGCAGAGAAGGAGGGTAACATTTGGCGAGGAATTCCCAGAACAAAAGCAAGTCGAGAAAGGCATGAGAAATTGCCCATTCATTTCTTGTCCGTACGAAGATTGAAAATTTAATCATGTTATGGTGTCACGGAGAACCAATCAGAATGCGAGGCGGGTTTGATTGACAGGCCGTTGTATGCTGCTTTCAATCATGTGTCTAGAGAAACAGAGGAGAGAAGTGCTGTTCAAGTGAAATGTGCTGGTGTACCGAGACGGTTCGCTTTCTGTGAGGAGATCCCCCTCAAAATGTCGGGGAATGTGGATTACCAGTGTTATTTAAATATCTATGGAAGACTCAGTATATTTTCTCTTATATTCTACAGGAAGCTGGATTTTACTCTAGTGATATGAACCATGGGCCGTCGGAGATGGTGGTATCTGGGGATCTTTTTATTGTGTCTTCAAACCATGGTTGTCACCGCGATGGATATGTGGTGGTAAGTTCTTATACCTTATATATTCATTTATCATATTGCATACATTCTCTGCATTGCAGTGGGATCGCCCCAATAAGGGGCGAGAGTTTTTCATTGAATATACATATATCCCGCATAACATTTTGCATTGAATTTGATAGCAGTGTTATTCTGGTGTATGTGCCTCTGTATAAGTTGTACGGTCTCAGCGTAGACGTGTTTCTATCTCTGGTTCGTTGACACCTAGCGCCACTCTCAGCCCGTCTCATTCTTTCAAGTATGCGTTTGTTGTTGGCGGTTTTGTGTTTTGTGCAAGGGGTGTGATGGGATTTTTAATCTTTTGACATGGCTTGTAATATAAAGCCGATCTGCAGCTCTGCCGGCAGTATACCCAGTAATTATTCCCAATCTTAAATCCTACGTACATGTCTGTCAACAATTGAAAGTATACATTTTATCCTTTTGAAACCGCTTGCAGAATAAGTGTTACAGTATCCGTGAGGTAAGATTTCTTACGGCCTAATCACAGTTACATGTCGATACATTTCACGTGTCCTAATAACGTTCCCCCTTATTACAGCCTGTCTATGTTTGTATAAGTTTCGCCTTAGACTAAACTTAAATATTTATTTACTCTCTTTTACTGCAGCTATTTATCAGTTTTTATGACATTTAAATATATTATTTCAGTGTTTCAGAAATAAACGAGCTCTTGACATTCCAAAGAATGTTTACAATTTCTACCTCCTGTGTTGCAGGAATCTTGGCGTGAGGACTTTTGATACTTGGAGAAACCCCCAATTGTTCATCTTGGGAGCCAGTCCCCTGTGTAGTCAGTTAAAGGGGCTGTCTGCGGGGCAGACCAAGTTTTGCCAGCTATATCATGACCACATGCCGAGCATAGGTCGAGGGGCCAAAATCGGCATTGGAGAGTGTCAGTGGCAGTTCCGGTACCGTCGTTGGAACTGCAGTACCGTCGACGATACGTCGGTCTTTGGACCAGTTGTTGCAATTGGTGAGTGTTCTTCATTCTCTGCATGTTATGTTTGTTATTTTACTATTATATTAATCTTAATGTGCAGTGGAAGTGGCAGCCTATTGGTGTATTTGTATCTGTCTAAAATTATTTAATAATTCTTCACCATTAATGAAGATTATTTATGATGGACAATTATTTGATACGCAATCATTACTATCTTTTAAAGGTCTTGCATCAACCTTTCAAAAAATACAAAAAAGGATGTTGTAGGATATTTTCATCAGATATGTACAATCGTGTACGTTGCCTAAACACGCATGCGCGCGCGTACGTTTGCACATATCTGCGTCCGTAAACAATGATATATTTACAATACTTAATATACAGGTGGACATAGTCAGATATAAATTTTTGTATATGATAGAAATTATATAGATAAATAGAAAATAGATATACCGAAAACAACATTTTTCTCTCAACTTTAATCATACAAAGACAAACGTAATACAACATTTGGTCAGTTATGTCTAGGACATTGGCCATAGGTTGGACTTTTCACCAAAAGGACGCATCTACAGGGTTACATAATTGTGCTGAAAATCAATATCATTCAAACATCATCTTGTGCACAGACATTTTAACTATGCTTCTCAAATCTATTACAAGTCTGTACACTAAATGTATATCTGTACTGAAATAAGCTTTTAGAGGGCAAAGTACAAAACACACCCTGAAGTTACGTGCACAGGTTCAGACGAGTACAACAGAATACAATGCATTTTACCTAGTCATGTGACTGTGGATTTTTTGTTATAGAGCCCTGAGTAAGTCTAGCTCAAGATAAGCAAGTCTAGACTATATGCTATTCCACATGAAGTTGTGGACAGGAAAAAGGACATGCTTACAAGAAAATAAAATTAAATATTTGATTGACTAGTTTTTGGTCTAGAATAGCTCTCTGTGTAAGCTTACTTGAAAAAGCTATTTCATGCAATATACTAGTACGGTACTCACATTACAGTAATTTCATAAATTGCTCTAGAATCATTTTGCTCATTTTCATAAATTATCAGGCCCACTGAGATGAGTTTTCTGAATGTACATAGAGTGAATGCATTTCTATAAACTGCCATTAAAACCCCCTTAACAGCAGGCGAGTTTCTGCACCGATAGTGGTAAGGCAGTTCCACATTTACTACTAATAAAATCTGTTTTTATGTACATGTAGTTATAAACAGGAAATGTTGGTAACAGCTGATGCTGTTTCAACCGACTCAGCAATCATGACATTATTTATTGATTTGTACATCCAGTAAACTTCATTTGTATTATAAATTATATCCAGTTTTCACTCTAAACACTAGACAATAATCACACAGACAAAAGAGGAATAAGAATCAGTCATGTGTTCATGTTCTTTGTTTGATAAAGTTTTTGTTAATGGTCGACCATTCAGCATGAAGTTTATCTCCCTTGATTGTGTTTTGTTATACAAGCTGTTTAATATATGGCCTGGTTTTATGGTTCTGTTTTGCAAGGTCAGAGGAGGAAAAATATAGATTTATGAATAACTGTGTTGTTTTTTTCGCAAATATAATACTCAGTTGTGTGATAATTATGGTTTGTGCTAAATTGCATGAATTGATTTTAGTTTTGGAGAAACCATCCTTTGTTGTAAAATTTCCATTTTGTTTCTTTGTTATTAATAATCTTTATGAATATAATATCTAAATTATTGTTCTTTATGTTTCAGACAATGTTAGTCAGCCAGCAAGACAGTGGAGGAACTTGGTGGGGTTTTGGTAAGTTTAGCTTGCTTGTTATCCTGCTGCAGAGGAATGGAGTTGATGTTCTTGATTTGAGTGCATTGAAAGGACATGATCAGAGTTGCATCTCCATTACCGAACAAAAACTAAAAAACCGTGCAAGTCGGTCTGACTAAAACATCGATACATCAATTACATAACGTCCAAATCCTACTGCAAATAATGGACGATTAACTACAGTTTATTCCTCGAAAAGTTTACTTACTCGAACTCGAAAATTAATTGCTATACGTTCCCCATTTTGGTGACGTCATCCTTTTATGGGTAGCAGGTAAAACGGTGACAAGCCAAAACGGTGACACGCCAAACTTGGCGAAAATCTACAGACAATTCAGTGTAATGACCGATGGATATATATATCTTTTGTTGTCACCGTTGTATCCAAAAAGTGTCACCGTTT
>JAUELE010272825.1:0-18155 GCA_031471655.1 Diodora aspera
CCCCTCCCCCCAACTGGTTCCCCTGGACTTGAAAGATGAGCTGTCTGCCTGGAACACCATACTGACCACTGTGACTTCCTAAACTGACCTTCACTGACCTCTAATTGGGTCAAAACTAGCCTTGGTCCCCATCCAATATAAAGAACATGAACCAAAAAACTCCAAAAGTAACCTAAAAATTTACTTCAAAATCCTGATGCAAAAGCAATTGCTTGGAAACAAAAAAATCAGGCCGTTCTGTGAAGCATTCTCAAAATTTATGTCCAATGCTCTACACATCAAAAGTAACTACCCTTTACAGAAATCATGTCCAATACACTACATGTCAAAAGTAACTACCCTTTACAGAAATCATGTCCAATACTCTACACATTAAAAGTAACTACCCTTTACAGAAATCATGTCCAATACACTACACGTCAAAAGTAAGTTCACTCTACAGATCCAAAAGTCATTCCATCCAATCAAAACCTTCCTTCTAAACCAGGATGAGAGCTGAGGACACATTCTTGCTGTAACAACCCAGATTTTTTTGTAAATTTCAAATTTTGCTAACTTAAGCCACATATATATTCAAATACTGTCACTACAAATTATATCGACCAAACGGAAGGTAAGTCTGTAATACATCAGTCTTGCCTCATATTTCCTTTTTGTACCCTTACATTAAGATGAAACAAAAACCCAAATCATTAAAACCGTTTTGAGTCATGAACCTACATGGTTGTGGGAATTTTACTGTTCAAGATTGCTTAAATAGCCAGCTGAACTAAAGTTCCTATCACAAAGGTGCTTTCCATTTTATAGCCATGCATACTGCATCATTAAAACAATTTCATCATCACATGCTTGAGAGCAAATTGAGGAGAAACGACACAAAACTTGCAATCCCAGCGAAGGCCAACATGGCCACCATCTTACCCTGATTCAACCAGCCAAAATGGAAGAAATATGACCGTAAGCATCTTGTACAATCACAGCTTTTAGTTTGGTTGATTCTGGGTATCACCAGCAGCCCAACAGATTCAACACGAGAACGTATAAACAGCTTGTAAAGAACCATGTAACATCTGACATGTAATCATATAACCATCTAGGAGCTCCTCAAAACAAAAAATTGCACAAAGAGAAACGGTGTGGTAGCGATGGAAGAGATCCAAGCTCTTTAAATATGCATCAACATCGCAGGTGCTCTAGGAAATTTCAATACCAGGCCAAACTGCAGGCTGTTAAGGGGAGACAATTCATGCAAACAAAAAATCGGCAATCGGAAAATCACAGTGGCCAGGTTAGGCTACCAGAGACTAAGGTTAAATGTTGTGAGTAGTGGTAATGATAAAGTTGAACAAAAAATACCAAGCTAAAAATTATGCAAAAGTTAATGACATACATAATGAGATGAGCCTAACTACTTAACGAGTATGTACAGTAAATGGTAAGGAGGTAAGAACAAATTCAGTGAGAATCGTAGGAATGGTGAGAGAGAAAGACCATAATAAATTCATTTATAGAATGGTTGTGAAATAATTACACGGCAACAACGCGACCCTGGTGGTCGCGCTGTTACAACCATACACTTCAATAACAAGGTGGTAAATACATAATATGTACAAAGTAGTTACATGTGCTTTACTGTACAAGGTTTCAAATGTATCTAAGATGGGCCAGTAGCATCTAAAGGTTCATTGGCATTGTTTCCGTGTACAGTCCTGAACAGACAGTCACAAGCAGCCCGAACTCACAATAACTACGATATAAACATGCCGTAGAAAAAAAGGAAAGAGACATCGTGAACGAAAAGAACATGAGAAAAACACATATTAAACAACGTGGCAAAACTTGGTTGCCAACACGCCTCACTATACTGATAGAGGTTTTAGAGTTAAAGGTGACACACGGACGACAACCACCACTACTCAGACGATGTTGATGACGACGATGACGATGCTGTGATGACCAGAAGATGACAAGATTGTTTTTTTTTATTAAAAGAGGCTGGTGCAGGTCGTCCGTACTACACGCTGGAGACGAGCAGCAGGCAGTGGGCGGGGTGGAGTCGGTACAGCGGGAAGGAGGAGGAGGAGGAGGAGAAGGAGGCTGGAGGGTGTGCTGGGTGAAGCAAACAACTTGTTTGTACCACACTGCAGCTAGCCATTCACAGTGCTGTCTGCTCGATACTGGGCGCCGTGGCACGGGAATCGTACGTGGGTGGGGGGTGGGCCCCGCTCGTGTCGTAACCACTCAGCATAGACACGGACATGGTTGTGGGTGGAGGCTTTTTAGCCGCTCTAAAGTTTTGTAGCGAGTGGTAACTATGTATTGATGATAAACTACGGCTGTCGTATCGAGCATCTACGCTCATGCGGAAAGCATTAACTACACGTATCTGAAAACAATCAAAAGAAAACATTGAGAAAAATTTGGCACACACAAAATCAAACAAGAAACATATAATAAGAGAGACGAGAAACTAGAAGACTACAGATGATCACGGTTGATAACAAGGAATGTAAGTACACTTGGACAGTGCAGGACGAGGAAATTTAAAGCTTGGTCATGTGACTGTCATGTGACTGGACCAAACCCCAGTGCTCGGAACACCCCAGTTTTACAAGAATAACGCATTACACCTGGAAACCGAGATGCCGTCTAACATTTTAACTTGGCCCGTGTAATCCTTTGGCATATGTGCTACATGCAAACAAACTAACAACAACTGTAACTGTTATCACAGCCAATCACTCAGCTTAAGCTCTCTGTCGGTGCGACGACGTTTGACGATACGAACATCCGAGACAAGTGTGAACTGACCAGCAGGTTGGTTGACCAGCAACGAGGAACCCTCGTAACTGTAGGTGGGTCACCACTCGTGGAGAGGAAGGCGGGCAGCCAGACAGACAGACAGACGATCAGATTGTCGTTTCGTGTCGGGCACCAACAATGTCGGAATGACTGAGCGTCTTAGGAGGAGATGCTTTGTGTGCGGGATTGGTGGAGGCCATTAAGGGCGACGGTTGCTTAGTAACGAGGGGAACATTTTCGTACGATTGACTCTTGAGCTTGAACGGCTGGTGGCAGTGTGATGAGACATAATCGGGGGATTGTGGGGAGCTGAGATCGGGTGGGGGGGTACGTAAGAATTTATCGTGATGAGAGTTTGCCTCTTCACTGATTGTACGAGGGCCCTGGTGACTACGTGAGCTACGAATGCTGTGTAAACTGTGAAAACTGTGAACGCTACGTTTCTCCTCCAGGTCCTCAAGAGTACTCTTAAATGCTCTCACTACTCGCAGCTGTCAACAAAAAACATTAACATTTACATCAGGCTGTTACCTGGCATAAAGACCAGCCAGCAAACACAAATCGGCAAGAACGGCAACAAAGCACCAAGGACTCAAAGCTCCCACCGAAACACAAGTAACAAAATTTAAACCACACACCGAAAAGATCAGTGTGGCGCATTACCTCAGAAACTCAAAATAAGATCGGAAACAAAATCAGGACAGTCATCACGTTTACTCAGTAAGCCAATTATTTCAAATTAATTAATGATAAATTTTTAGCAAAACAGAATTTTTAAAATCCCACGAGTTCAAATAGGATATATGTGTATATTTCAACCAAAATTCTAATATATAGCGATTAATTTTAACCCATTCACTTTCATTTTTCAACATTGCTGAGACCCCAATGCTGATTTTATGCAACGTATCACTGCTATTAACTCCAAAAACTCTAAATGCAATCAATATTCTCAACCTTGACAGAAAACTTTCCTGATTTGAATACATTATCGGAGCTTATCAAAATGATATAACCAGACCTCATCTCCATCCATGATAACTAAATATTTTGGTCTGTGAAAACAAAAATCGAGTTTGAAATTCAACATAAATCTAGAATCTGAAAAACAGTTCCATTAATGACAAAAAATTTGAGTTTGAAAACACAGTTCTGAAGGAGTCGATCCAGTTCTGAGCAATTGTATAAATTTAAGTTAGACTACATAAAACAATGAAAATATTTCTTTACGTCGACATCCCAAAAATGAAATCCAGCATGACTACTGAACTCGCGTACCACATACTCGTGGTCACTTTAAAAAATTTTAAACATCAAACGCAACACTACATTACCTGAACTGTCGACAAAGTGTTGGAAATAATTGGCTTAAACTGAAGCAAGTGATAAAAGAGAATATGATAGCAGAACCGGATGAGCAATTCCGGATGGACGAGTATCTCATGCTCGACTCAACAGTAGAGGGTGTACCAACCAAGTACACACAATAACACGAGTACAGCCTCCAAATATCAAATATGCGTATATTATAAAATACATTCGCCCATCGAGAAAAAAAAATAAAATCGTCAATATCACTGAAAATAGAAAACATCTACAGATCCTTTTTAAACAAATTTTATCATTTGGTGAATCGGACGTACCGTCCGATTCCCCAAATGATATAATTCGAGGGATGCGATTGGACAAGATGAAATGGACAATGATTGATTAGTATATATCATAGCCAAGACGACAGCATCCAAATCCTGGAAGAAATGTACCACAACAACGTCACGAATCACACTGATCACCACGAGAACAAACCACAACAGAAATATATGTCAGGTCAAAACCACAATCTAACCAAAGTCATGCCGTTAGAAAACGACCTTACAGGAAGTTCGAGACTAGGATCGGATGCCCGAATATTTACAATGAAACAGAGAACACCCAGCTGGACATTGTCAGACTTTTTTCATCTTCAGTTCAGAATGAATAAAATTTTCTTTGCATAAATAATGCTGAAAGAGAGATGTCGTTAGCAAATTTGTGCAAATTTGGGGGTTTTCAGAGTGTTCACATTTCGCAGCAAATTTCAAGTGTTCTGTACTTCTCGTTTTGTTTGCTAAAAACACCATGCAGATTAGAAAAAATCACAAACTTTCATTCCAAAAAGCATACCGGATACAATATGATTGTAACAAACAAGGTATTGTAATTCAAATTATCTTGCATCGTAATCCGTAGAGCTAACATTTACAACTTAAAATATCTATGGAACTATTTGCAGTATTCAAATATTAAAGTAAAGGCTATTGCGCTGTTTTTGGGTTGTTGCAAAGACTGTGGTCACTACGCTGATAGCAAATTGTTTGAAAATTCATGCAATCTTTACTTCTCTGCGACTGTCATAATATTTCAAACTACCTCATCAGAAATGCCTGATTATGGATCCATATTCTTATTTATTTTTAAAGAATTTTTAAGGCTGTGTCTGAGCTGCTAAATTAACCAGGCTAATGATATCAGTTTAACGTCGTTTTCAGCTACATCACCAGACAAAGGCACCAAAACTGGGCTGCACAAAAAGGTAGGGGAGTACTAGACCAGGATGGGAGTTGAACTCGACCATCTAGACTCCCAGGCTGGTGCATCACAATGTCAGTTCCGTGTCGCAATTTCAGCAAAATGAAGGTCACGATGACCTCGAGAGTATCATATCTAAATAATTGTCGTCTAACCTAAAGCCCAATGTAGGATCTGAACCAGCACCTTCAAAAGCGGATGTACCAATCTGCTTCTCCACAACCGCTGAATTGTGTCCAAGTCAAATAATACTCAAATTCAGGGAGTTGGTTTTAACTTTGTGCTGTTGCAACTCACATATAAGGCCAAAAGTAGTTTCAAAATCTGTCCTTTCATTTAAGTATCAAACGTAAAATCTGAGTGAGTGATTTGGATTGTTACATGGTTTTCGGCAATCTTTCAATCCGCGGTCTCACCAACATCATGTCGGTGTTGGGGCTCCTGTCTCTCCGGGTTGAAAGAGAGGTGCCCAGGCGGGACTCGAACACAACCACCAAGACTGGCAGATGGCTGGGCCGACGCACTAACCACTGCACCATCCCGCATCAAATCTAAAATACTTCATATTTCAACGAATAATTTTCAAATTTTCCATCATGGAAGCATAATCAGGCATTAATGAACTGACCTTGGTGACATATCTAACATGTATTCTAACATCGTTATCCGTCACATGTCTAACTTTGCAATGGTGAATTCGACATAGATCTGTCCACGATACTGCTCCCATGCAGCTCAAGAATATTGCTTCCAACTTAAACGTAAAACTATAAATAACTAGCAACTTAATAAAACTCAACTGCGCTCCTAAGCTACAGACGAGAAGGATAGAGAGAAGACAGAGAGAAGGACATACCTGCTGCTGAAGTCGAGTCAGGCCGCGGACCCACAGGATCTGGCCGCGCCTTCCGACGGAGTCGTCCATCTCATTGTCGCCATCAATTTCATCTTCTTGTGCTGGTTCCTCAGTTTGCTTAAAGCATGGACACGTAATCCTCGGTATTTTATGCGATGGAATAGACGTAACAACCTTAATACATAAAAAAAGGCATATGAGTG
The DNA here is from genome assembly GCA_031471655.1 of Diodora aspera. Classification (NCBI taxonomy): domain Eukaryota; kingdom Metazoa; phylum Mollusca; class Gastropoda; order Lepetellida; family Fissurellidae; genus Diodora; species Diodora aspera. The sequence goes on from JAUELE010272825.1 coordinate 6,430, forward strand.
ACTTCAAACTTTCATCAAATTTAAATCCTCGAAATCTGGAAAAAAAATCTGACGAGGTGGTCAAAAGTGGACTGTGGTCAAAAGTGGACTGTGGTCACTGTGGGATCTTTATCCTGTGCTCAGAAAGAAATGAAATCACAAAATTAAGTGATTTTAAGTTTAAAATTAAATATGTTTGTACACAAATATAAGCGCATAAAATAATTGAAAATAATTCCATTAATATGAGCTTTACTTCGAACTGATTTTAGTAACAATATTAAAAATAACATGCGAGTTAAGGCAGTACAAACCAAACAATAAAGTTTTACCTGTCCCCATAAGAGTGCCCCGATTCCGAAGAAGAGGCACCAAAACCATTGTTCTAAAGACAGCCCTTTTGTATGGAATGCTATTCCACCAAACTGGACAATTAAAATCTGAAAAGCAAACAGTACGTAAAAATGTATTTTTGGTGATAAACTTAAAAACAGCTTAAACAACGAGCCGATGGATATTGGTTTTAACATGTTTTAGCAATTTTTTGTTTTTCACGGATTCATCCACTACTTCTGGACTGTTTTCTGTCTAAAAGAGAGTTGAGTTCAAATGGTGTTTTACATTGCTATGGCAGTATTTCAGTCCTAAACTTTGCTAGAGCAATATTTCAGCCATAACACAATGTAGTGTACAAGGTACACATCGAGCGAAAATACAGTTCATGAAAGGGATCGATAGAAAAGTAAGTGAAAGCAAAAGATCCCCATTTTAGTCACCTTGTGCGACAAGCACTGGGTTACTGAGGCCCTATTCTATCTAAGTGATCAGGGGCAGATCCTGGATTTTGTCAAGCGGAAGATGCACACTCCTTCTCTTCCCAGAACCTCCCACTATTTGACACAAGAGTCACTCACCTGCGCTATCATTGTTCCTATCCAGATTCCTACAAACACAGGGTTTCTTTGCAAGCCCTCTAATATATTTCTTTGCCCGTGTATTTTGCGAGCATTCATCTCATTAAAGAGAGTCATCATAACAAAGGTGTTAAAGATGATTGTGAAGTGTTGCGTGGCGGGAGCGTGCACCTGCGGGCCGTCCCGGCCGTCATCAATATCAAATAAATTGGCACCTGCAATAATGAAGGACAGGTCTTTTAACACATACACATCAACACAACAAGAGCCGAAGCCTCCTCGAAATTCAGGGCATTTATGACTCTCCCAACGACTCCCTCAGATGCCCTGGATTTCCTCCTATTCACGATAGTCGTCTTGTGTGAATGGAAAGTCTAAATCTGCTAAATATAGACAACCAGTGAAATGTCGCTTTAACGGCAAATAACGATAATGTCCCTTTAAAGTCACTGTAAGGCGAGTGAATGATTTGGGGTTTTACATGGTTTTCTGCAATCTTTCAGCCACATCACCACAGACTCACCAACAACACTTCGGTGTTGGCGCTCCTGTCTCTCCGGGCTGAAAGAGGTGCCCAGGAGGGACTCGAACCGCAACCGCCAAGGCTGACAGATAGCTGGGACGACGCACCAACCACTGCGCCCCCTAACTGTAGAGAATTTGACGAGGTATTGTATTTTTATCAAGTACCATAACATTATTATTACTATTACTATTATTATTATTATTCAACTGACTGGCAAATAATATAATTAAAAATGGCACCAAACCTGGGCTGCACAAACGTTACCTATCCTGCCATGAGGTGAGAAATTTAAGGCTTTCAGTATACTAAAATAAACATTTTGCCCATCCATTAAGTTCCCAGCCAGAAGCAATGATCGATCCGGCAGGCTGGTATTTCTAACACAGAGAATACCCTTCAACACCAAGTGACTTTGAGAAAAATGTAACTTTCAGGACTGTTATAAATTAAAAGATGTTGTGCGGGTGATTTAGGGTTTTACATGGTTTTTGGCAATCTTTCAGCCATATCACCACAGTTCACCAACATCATGTCGGTTTCGGCGCTCATGTCTCTCTGGGTTGAAAGAGGTACCCAGGCGAGATTCGAACAATCACCAAGGCTGGCAGATTGCCGGGCCGACGCCACTAACCACTGCGCCATCCTGTACCCCCTCACTGTAAGGAATTTGAAAAGGTGTTGTATCTTTATCAAGTACCATAACATTATTATTATCATTATTATTATTATTATTCAACTGACCTGCAAATAATATAGTGAAGATGACAGCAAGCTGGTACACCGAGTGCCCTAAAATGTTTTTATACATATTCTTGGAGATGAGAGGTTTTGTTCTTCCGTATGGTTTGCGATCTAAAAGTTCCGGACTTGGCAGCTCGGTAGCGAGAGCGAGGGAAGCAAGCGTGTCCATGATCAGGTTTACCCACAACATCTGTATAGCCCGCAGCGGACTGTTCTGTGAACGGAAACATAATCATTAATATTCATACCACACATGGTCCGACTATCTCTTTTGTTCACAGAAGTCGTTTTTTTCTGATAACCAACCCCCACGGAACCCCCACTGGCCCTGCCAACCTGCTGGCATTGTTTGTGCAGTGATTTTAGATTTTCGGTGTGCATTTGGCAAACTTTCCGCCATATCACCACGGTATCACCTACATCACATTGGTGTCTAGATTCAGTCTCCTGGAGGGATTTGAACCCACAACTGCCAAGTCTGGCACATTACTGGGGCGACGTGCTAACCACCATGTTAGTCCGCACTCTCGAGGAATTGAGTCGAGTTGAAATGGATTTTTATATTGCAGGGGGCAATAGTTCAGCCATAGCGCAATGTGATGTGCAAGAGGCACATCAGGTAAAGGGGACAACACAGGATCAAAAGTAAGAAAGAAAAAGCAAAAGATCCTCATTTTAGACGGCTCTTACGACAAGCATGAGGATACTGGGGTTCTATTCTTTCTGGTATTAGAGCGACACCCCCGGGAACCCTACGTGGTCCGCACTCTCGAGGAATTGAGTTGAGTTGAAATGGATTTTCACATTGCAGGGGGCAATATTTTAGCCATAGCGCAATGTGATGTGCAAGAGGCACATCAATAAACGGATCACACAGGATCAAAAGTAAGAAAGTGAAAGCAAAAGATCCTCATTTCAGATGACTCTTTCATCAAGCATGAGGATACTGGGGTCCTATTCTTCAAGGAAGATCTCTCTCGAAGAACCCCTTTTCAGGGCCTGAAATACAAGTTCTCTTACGTTGATAGTGCAGGCTCCAAAGAAAGCCACGAGTACAGCAACAACATTGACCGTGAGCTGGAACTGGAGAAACTTGGCGATGCTGTCGTAGACGTTCCTTCCCCACATGACGGCCTTCACAATGCTGGTAAAGTTATCATCGGTCAGAATAATGTCGGAAGCCTCCTTTGCAACGTCAGTACCAGAAATACCCTGAAAAAACAAACCATACCTTGGTAAACTCGTACTGTCAACTGCCTTTTCACTGCGACATATACATCTTAAAAAGCCTACTTGGAAGCCATTACTGCAAGGTGTTATTTTTGCAAGCTCTGGTGGTGATGTGATGGCCCCTTATTAGTGAACAATGCAACGTAATCTCATAGACACTACTTCATATCAAACAGAAGTGTTGTTGGGGACTGATTTGGGATTTTACATCTTTCAGCCATATAACAACGTTGTCATCTACATCACGTCCAATCGTAGCTACTCGTCTCTTTCCATGACCGTACAGAGCACTCGTATGCCCCTCGAGACCCGACATGCGGGAAATTTACGCATGGCGGAGAAATGACAATAGGAGCGGGTGTTTTACGATTTCATATAGGCTTTTACGGATTAAGCCGAGTGTTACCAAGGTAATTCATGGCGCAGGTTTAGAGGTGATATAAACAAATAGTTCCATTGAAAGCTTTTTTTTAAATAATTTGTTCGGTGGTGATTTATAACACAAATGTGCTCACCGGTTATGTCTGAAATTGTATGATTTTCTGGGTATAAAATTTATTTAATAACATATCTTTCCCTGAATATTATCACGCGAAGGTACAAAGCAATACCAATTCAGAGTTATCTTTCCCTACAGTAGTTTTTAAACCAGTTTCTTCTTGTACTCGCTTTGCACTGGACTGAGGTGGGTCTCATCCAAAATGCCGACGAGAGGCATACGAGTCCTATGGCCGGTCACAAAAAGAGACGAGTAGCTTCAATTGCATCACGTCGACTTCAGGGATCAATATCCAAGCCAAAAGAAGGTACCTGGGAGAGATTTGAACCCATAACCACCAAGTTAAGCAGATTACTGGGCCGACGTGTTAACCTGCGCCCTATCCTTTTAGCTGCCCTATACACTATTCCTCACCATGGCAAATCCCACATCGGCCTTCTTCAGAGCGGGTCCGTCGTTCGTTCCATCTCCTGTGACGGCGACCACCTCTCTGTTGGCGGTGACCTTGCTGTCAATGATGCCTTTCACAAGGGTGTACTTGTCTTGTGGGGATGAACGTGCCAGTACCCGCAACTTGGGCCAGACCTGGTCAAAGAGATCCTGACTAACCTGCAACACAAACAGCCCAACAAAATAATAAGATCCTAAATTTTGCCAGATTTAGAAAAGTTAAAGGCAACAGCATAACAAACTAAATTTTGATGCAATAAGTGCTATTGGAATTAACGCGAACTCAGCAATATTTCAACCCCGACAAGGTTACCAAGAGATTGGGGGTTTTTCGTGGTTTTTGGCAATCTTTCAGCCACATAACCATGGTCTCACCAACATCACGTCAATGTTGGGGCTCCTGTCTTTCTGGGCTGAAAGAGAGGTGCCCGGGTGGGATTCGAACCACAACTGCCAAGGCTGACCGATTGGCGGACCAACACGCTAACCACTGCGCCCCAGTCTGAGTGAAAGAAACACCTGCTGACAGCTATTACATAGGATAAACATCTCCGACATGATTGGCTTTCATTTCAGGGGAGGTAACTATGCCACTGTATACTACTTTCAACATGTAAAGTGTGTCTCCATGACGATGATACCATTAACCACGAAGTCTGTCTTCATTATTCTCGAAACTGGATGGATGTCGTTGCAGGGGGGATAACTGTGACATTGTGGACGACTCTCAACATATATATATTGTTGTTTCCATGACAATGATACCATTATTTACAAAGTCTGTCTTTATGACAACAATACTATTACTTACGAATATTTTGAAGAATATGTTTGAAGAAATGTTTTACCAAGCATGTGCAAGTAATTGCAAACGACTTTCAGTTGTAATAAGCATCAACTGTTTGTGATAATTAACCTATTAAATATTTTAACTTTAATATTAAATATACATCATGTGGTTCTAGACTTCATCCACCTATTCATGTCCGAGACGTTAGCGAACGTAGGGGAGCTAATTCTTGAAAAGTTCCAGTTGCCACTATAGCACCGACCTGTATCCTACAAAGCCTAGAGGTAAATTTACCATTACACCAGTTTATTAAATTAACTCTAAATTATTATTATGAAAACGCAAATCGCTGCCTGACTAATGTTGGATCGTCTTGCCCACTGGTTCTCTACCTGGGGTTTAGTACCCCCAAGGGGGGTCGCTACATTTTTGGGTGAGTGAGTGAGATTTAACGTAGCAGGGGGTAATATTTCAACTATAACACTACGGTTGGTACAAAGGGCACCAAATGTTTGAGTCCAACGAAAGTGACCCAGTCGGGATTCGAACCCCCGATCTTGCGGTTGTGAGGCAGACGCTCTACCAACTGAGCTACCCGGGCCATGATGACAATAATGATGATGATAATGACAATAATGATGATAATGGTGATAACGACTGTGACAGTGATGGTAATGATAACGGCGATGCTGTTGCTGATGAAAATAATTGAGACAATGACAAGTCAGCTAACGATAACGATGATATAACAGAGGAGCCCAACGATGACGCTGAATACAACGATACGACAAATGATACCGGAAAACCGTAGGACAAGTTGGATGCTTGGTCAAACTCAACGTTTCCTTTTAAAAAACTTGGAAACGATAAATATGCATAATATTATATACACACCACGAATAATGAACAAAAAGTCTTATGAAAAGCCTTATCTATAAATTGTTGTGACGCCATGCCAGAAATTAGAAAAAAAGAATGCATTCCGAACTTTCCGACAGCATCTTGAAAATATTCGCAAACCTTCGGAAACCTTACACTTGCAAATAAATGCACTCGGCTCATATTCGGAAAGCATTTGGAAATCTCCGGTAAACTCTCAGAGAAAGGTTTGAAATGACGCTGGCTATTTAAAAGTCGAAAATAGATGCGTTTTCATCTGCCCTGACTAAGGAAATACGGCGTTATTTGATAAGGCATCCACTTTTACAATGTATAATTTACAGCTTATGTTTCATACAGATAGCACCAGACCTACTTTAACGTTCGGGAGCACGTATCCAAGGTTAAATATAAAATAAGTTGTGATAACCCCTTTTAATGAACAACAATTCCAAGGCAGATCTTTAATCTATTTTAATAAATGGTTTATGTATTTCAGGAGCGACAACCCCTGCACCCGCTTGCCGAGACACCATCGCCGACTGCGACACGTATAATATGACATCGTGTTCAGATCCTAAGTACAGCACGTGGGCCCACGAGAAGTGCCGATACTATTGCAGACTTTGTCCCTGTACGGATATTTCTAAATATTTCAATACTTTGATTGCAAGAGAGTTGCTGATATGGAGTCTTACGTTGCAAGGGCATATTGCAGCTATAACGCAACGTGATATGCCAGGTGCACATCAAGGGAAAATATAGATATAAAAGCAATCGGGACAAGAAAAAGTACGACAAGCATTGAGTTACTTGGGCTTTACTCTATCTAAGTGACACCTCGTCACTCCCCGAATACTCCACAGAATGGTGGCAGGGGAGATTTGACTATTCACCTCACTTGATGAGATGAAGTACCAGATTCAATCTGTTATCACGGCGGATTTCGGAATTCCGATCAAAACCAACATCGTGAAACATCGATTAAAAAAAATTTCCAAACTCCCGCAAGGCTGAAATGGTCTTTACATAGTTCAAAACAAGTATGAGTAGAAATTATATATTTACGGTTATCAGGATTTTGACATCGTCTCGTCTCGGCGCGGTTTTACTAAATATTATTTTTGAATGCACGTTTTTTGGACTAAATAACTCCGAATGTTCAGCAAAATATATGCATGGTAAGGGCTGAAGAATATTGAAAACAAAAACACCGTGAATCCTGAGATTGTCGTAGTGGCATTGAAAGCATTATTTACAAATGAGAGTTTCATTGACGGCAAGGAACCAACTGATTATATTTCGATTCTTCAATTCCAAGAGGAACAGCATGACAGTACGACATTTAGGTGGACAGCCTCAGATGCAGTCATAAACGATGTAGTCAGTATTGTTGATTTTTGATGGATCTTTAACGTTGATTACAGCTCCAGTTCTCAGTGTGGCCGACGCTTCCACAACAACCCTAGCCCCACAAGGTACTGATATAACACTCTTCGTTCTTCATATTCTCACAATACACTGATTTAAATATGGTTGGGTGCCAGTTGCAAAGGGAAATGATGCATACACGCAGGGCTCCGAGAGGGGGTAAAAAGTATCTTTAGACCTCATTTTTTCCTGAGCGGAACCTCATCGTGGGTACACACATTAATGTTCTTGTGGATACCCTTTCTCTCTGAGAGGAATTTTATTCTGGCCTTCCTTCCCTTCGCCATTCGTTATCCTGTTTTTAGTTTCCTGGCCCCCGTTTTATGTAATCATCGTAACTTTAGGATATCGTAAATATACGACGAGGTTTAAGATGTCGTAAGTTATAGCCTTAGTTAACACGCCATAGAACGGTCGAAAAATGTTAAGACATGGATTAAGACGTTGTTTAGGAGGTCGTAACGATAAAATGCTTCCGTCAAACGGGTGTCTGGCTCCATGACCCCGTTTTGGACCCTCGGACCCTGGAACGACGTACCCCTGTAGCCCCTGCTGGAGTCCGGACCGGAGCATCTCTTTGCAATTGTTACATGAATTACATACATGAATTTGCAAGTGTCTGAAAAAGTGTATCGATGTTATGATTGTTTCCTTCAAGTTGACCTTGATTATGTGTATGATCTCAATACTCTATATCACAGTTCACGTTCTATCTCTAGCAGTAAACATCACCTAGGTGTTCAAAGCTCAAGACGTTTGATTCATATGCGGAAATCACTGTCATTGGAGGTCATGATCACTAGTTCTCTATCTCAGATTAAATGTTTTTTTCTGAAAACCCATCTTACCTCAAGTTTCTACATAATATTTTATTTGTGGCGAGTGTTCTAGATTCAATTTCTTATTTGTGGTGATAATATTATCTAAGAATTTCAGGGGAGGAGATCCTCCTCCTTATCATCATCATGATCAGCAGTACCAGCACCAGCATCCTCATCATCACCATCATCATCACCATCACCACTATCATCATCTCCATTATCACCATCACCTCCACCATCACAATCATCATCATCACCACCACGACTACCACCACCACACCCATCCTCATCATTATCATCATCATCCTCGTCATCATCACCACCACCATCATCATCATACTGTCATTCTGTTAACAGATTGCAAGGATAAAGTAGCGTGTGTGATGTACGGAAGGAGCAGCTGTGGACAGGAGTACACCTTCTGGGCCAAACAATATTGTCCAGCATACTGCGGATTTTGTAAACGTGGGTATTCGATATTGATAAACCCTCTTGTATACCGTTATAGCATAGGGCGATATGAGAACAAGGCTGTAGTTCCTAGGTCATACGGTGTAGATTTGTTTGGCTACATTTGTTTGGCCACAAATGTTCGCGTAGGTTGCATACCAGGTAACATTCTAGTATATTTTAACTCATACCCTTCTGGATGCTGATGACAATAAGGACACCTTTTGTGTTTATTCTTTCTGTCGAGAACCAATTAAGCTGAGAATTTGATTAGATGTGACGGCTCTCCCAACATTGGACTCAATCTGTTGGTCTCCAAATGGACACGTAATGCACGGTTCATACATTTTGATTGAAGTGAGTAATTTGGGGTTTTACTTGGCTTTTTAGCAATCTTTCAGCCACATCACCACGGTTTTACCAACATCACGTCGGTGTCAGGGGTCCTGTCTCTCCGGGCCGAAGTGAGTTGCCCGGGCGGGACTCAAACCACAACCGTCAAGCCTGGCAGATTGCTGGGCCGACGTGCTAGCCACTGCGCCATCCTGCACTCCTTCATCATGATTGAAATCTTTTACAATTTCCAGGAAGAATCTGAACTCTTCGGTGATCAAATAATGTCCGTATGACGCCCCTCGCCCACTGCTACGGTAAACAAATATAGCCATGCAAAAAGCGCACCGTGTGGCCTGGGCTTAACTGTCCCGTCGGCTAAATTAAGAACAGTGTTCGCCAAAGTTATTAATTACTCTGTATCAGTTAATGTTTAAAGTTGGATACGTGGTCAAATTCAATGTTTTCGTTTCGTAAAATAACTTTTGGAACTTTTGAGAAGGCTGGAATATACACAAAACTATGTACATGTACATAGTACAACGATTGATGCATACAACGTAATGCATGTTTAATGCCTTTGACTACTCTCTAATTGAGATAAATATTAATAGACCGAGGATCATTTAATAAGAAAAGCGTTCGCAAACTGTCTGAGCAATCTTGTTGTGTACATTGTTACGTTCTACTTTATATCTGTTATTGTGAATAATGTACATGTATATATCTTGAACAGCTTGCCGTGCACGCAACAAGTGATCGTGGATAATCTGCAACAACTTCAAACATTGACCAATGCTGTCAACAATTATCTCGATCGTTTGCAAGAATGTCAAAATATCCGGTCTGCATTCGGCACAACTCTGGGACGTGTAACTGCTTTTATCCAACTATTTAGTAATCTCCATGCTGCAACGGTTAATGCTTCACGCAGTCTAGTAGGAGTCGCTTTGTGGTGGACCTATAAGGAGTCTATTTAAAAATACTAAATGAATTTATCTCAGTCTGCCAGGGGATACGACGTTTTTCTGTCGACGCACACACTTTTATAAACTCAAATCCATAGTATGTGCTATTTATTTAACACAGAATGCTGCAAACATATGTCCTGCTTGGGAACACTATCCAACTGTAAACGATTCATTTTTCCGCGTTTGACAATGCTGTCTTGGAAAGCGAACGTTCTGTCAAAGGTGCTCTCTTTGTTAATTGAAATCGGATTGTGTCGTGATGCTAATAGTCATGTCCCCATGTCTATGGTGTAATGCTTGACGCGGAAATTGGGATTTTGTTAAAGTTTCTTTTTCTACATGTAATTTAACTCGAGCTTTGAATGAACTCGATGATCGATTGAGCCTAAACTAGTAAAGTAAGTAATATCTTACGCTGCGGACACACTAGGCGAAAATTTGAGACCGAATCATTCTCCGCCGAATCTATTCGGGCGACGGACTGGACCTGGTAATCCGACAGGGTCACTTTTCAACGGTTGAAAACTGACTCTGGTCTGTTGAAAACTGAGACCGGGTGTGGTTTCAACGTTGAATTGTCACACCGGCAATAAACATTAGGGCGCGAAATATCAAAAATGGTTGATATCGCGAACTGATTCGGGCGAAGACTCTGCGACAGTCGCCGAGGTGGACACACTAGGCGACATTCGGCGACATTCGGTTCGCCCTAAATATTCGGCTTGTGTGTCCTCCGCATTACTGGATGGGTGGGATTAATACGATTTGGTTCCCAGATAGCATATTCCAGCCTTACTCTTCTTGTAGCTTATTACAAATGAATAAAGGTTATCACAGTTATGCAACCATGCATATTTAAAAGACCTCCTTGTAAAATGAACGTTACTTGTACCGAATTATAATATATTAAAACAATTTATTTGACAGCGCCTCCGACACCACCCAAACCTTGTCATGACAACTTACCAAACTGTGATAGATATCTGTCCGACATTTGCCATGATGACAAGTATCACACATGGGCTGTAGACAACTGCCGACAATTTTGTAAATTCTGTTAATAAATTTGAAAAATAAATGTGGGTAACCTGAAAAATGCTGTCACACTAGATGCCATTAAATGCAGTATTCTGAAATAAAATATTTGGACTTGTCTGTTCTATTGCACTTTATTAAGTTCAACACGTGGTCAAATTCAATGTTTTATTAAAATAACCCACATCATTGGGAACAATCAATACACATGAACATATGTGCATGTTCATGGACACAGCACGATTTATCACTTTTACGTGCTCTTCAATATTAAAGGGACATAATCAAAGTTGCGTCTGGATAATCGGTCATGAACCTAAAATACGTTCAATTTGCTCTTATTGTAACAAAGAATCTTTGGCGGATGTAAACCTGACATTGGAAGACTTCTCATGGATGATTAGATACCTTTTATTGACGGAAACAGAATGACGGAAATGCATTGACGCTCACCTTTGTTTTGCACACGACATCAGTTTACCGGTATTAGCTAAAACAGTGACATGCCAAAACGGTGACTCGCCGGACATCTGCGGACAATTCAGGGTAATGATCGATGGATATATATATCTTCCGAGTTCTCTCCAGGATATAATTAAAGCCCTCACGTCATTCGCTCCAATGGGGTTTTGGTGCAGGGGGGGGGGGGGGGGGGGGGGGGGGGGGGGGGGGGGGGG
>JAUELE010272936.1:0-15792 GCA_031471655.1 Diodora aspera
CCCCCCCAAGAATCAATAGGTCGCTCCCTTATCTGACAGAATATTGACGTTATTTAATTGTGCCTTTCCACTCTGATGGGGTTCAAACTGTCCTAGTACAATCACTGTTAGCCGTCTTGTGTAGAACATCACGTGCTCTTGAAGACACTTTATGGGCATCATGAAACCAAGATGTCCCAATACACTCACAGACACACAGACAATTAAAAACACTCTACAAACTAATATGAAATTATAAACTACTGACGTTATTCGGATTCGAATATTTTGTGGACATATGTTTCCCTGGGCTTATGTTAAATTCTGACACAAGATCTGTCATTATGATTTAGTATGCTCTCCATCTCGGCTTTTGCATTTCGTTGGTATAGCTTGAGTTAATTTCTTCAGTGCAGTGATTTAGTTGTAAGTGGATGTATACTCCATGTGTATCTCACATGCACACACACACGTGGGCCTCTAGTCGGGCATCCAGGCCCTGAAGTTTTATTCTAACAGAGACAAGCACACAGTCTAGAATGTTCCCAGTCTAGATAGCGAAACTTCAACACAATTATAGCTCTGCAGATGTGTTTCGTCTCTGAAGTGAGCACACTCTTTGGGATCTGATTTATTTAATAGCTGAAATTTATTATTTTATTTTTACAAATATTAGAAATATTAATCTTACTTCAGAGAATATATTTTAGTCTAGTGGACCTCAAGATGAATATCTAGAGTATGGGTTAATGTTCAGGAGCTCTCGGTTATCACGCAGTAGCAATTATAGTATGGTAGTACAGGATATCACCACATCTAACTTGCCTGAAGACAAATTATACCAGGTCAGTAATGTAGTGTTTGGGATGAACAGCTTTCGTTATACCTGTTTATGTGGTCGGACGTTTTCTTCGCAGTTTATTTTCATATATTAGGGTGTTGGCCCGGAAAAACGAATAAAACAAATATTTTGTAGTAGCGGCAAAGCGAAATGGAGTGTGTCCTGGTAGGGCGACATGGTAACTGCTAAAAAAAACCATTCAAATGCAAGTTACCGTAGACTGATATTATCGTACTATAGCACAAATCCGCAATACCAAATAATACTTGTCGTATATGACGTTTTGACAGACAATGACACTTGACACATATCAACACATTGGCACATAGTAACAATTCATACATAATGATACTTAATAACATTTGATTCATAATAACACTTGACACATAATATCACTTGTCGCATATTAACTTTTGACGCACAATAACACATGACACATATTAACACTTGGCACATACTAACAATTGATACTGGTATATCATAATACTTGATACATGATAACGTTTGACACATAATAACAATTGGTCCATATTAACACTGGACACACGTTAACACTTGATATATATTAACACTTGACACATAATAACAACTGATTCTGAAAATGGTCCCAGTATTACGAATCAGACTTAGTCTCTAAGTTTTGGTTATTATGTTTGTTATTGGTTTGAGGTCTGCCATTATTATTTTTATGAGAGGACTATAATCAGGTTCTAGATGCTTATTAAAGTATGAATGTCTCAATTGACCATAAAACCTGAAAAATAACTCCTTAGGTAAATACGGTCTCAGCTCACGTGAATGTTTTACAGTATGACAAGGAATCTTTTCATTATTAATACAAGTATAAAGAGAACGCCCCAAGCCAAGGGCTTCTGACAGGTTGTTTGTCTTTGCTACGTCTGCGCTATGAAAGGTCTTATCCTGACCCTAGGCAACTTTTACAGACCGAAACTAGTCATGGTTATATTGGGGAAGAAAATATTTCCTCAAGGATACAACTTTTAACTCAAGACCTGCAGCAATATTTGTGTTAACTTTTATTGAAGGTCGATTCATTTATAGTGGTCCCAGTTTGCACATACTCGACAGAAGGTTATGTTGTGTTGTATCATAAAGCTGGTTATTCCATAAAGTTTAACACCGCCATATGGGACTCAGTTTATTGTAACTATTGACACTGGATAAAAGGATACGTCGATAAATACTCTTTAAGTAGTATAGTTCTATTTAGGATTATGGAAATCAAAGTTCTTTTCAAAGGAGGTACCACAAAAAGGCTGTTATTCTCACTTCATTCAGCATATAAAGTATTCACACTCCGTGAAATGTAACCAAACAGTCAGCTATGTGTTGTTCGCCCCTTATATAAATCAGGCGCAATAAACCATGGCTCTTTAGTGTGGATGGACACTACACCTAGCTTTTCATATTCACGGGTATTTAACGTTTCAGAGCTTGTGCTACATTCATGGCACAGTGTGTGAGTCTTCATTTGTATGTCAGTCATGTATCTCGCCGCCGTGTGAGTGGATATTGGCGCTGCTAAATCTGTCCTTTTCCCTCCTCTGAAGTAGAAATGTGGTTGTAAAGTAGAGTCATAGCTCGAGCTTATACTAAAGCCCGCCTGTGCAGGTAAGACTTGTCTTCTTCTTTCACTGTATACATGCAGGACTGGACTTTATTATAGGATTCGTGACAAGGATACCAGCTGAAGGTTTAGCATTATATTCACACAGACTGGCTTTACCACAAGACTTGATACCATTGACTTGTTAATAAGCTGTGTATATTCTCAGAGCCTATTCACTTCTTCAGAATAGAAGTCACCCTGGAAGGACAGAATATCTTTTCAACTGCAACGTATCCTGGGTATAATTAGTGCACGCAATTTATATTGGTTCTTTACCACATCATAGAGTTCCTATATATCTGTCGCATAAAAGTAAAGTCTCTTCGAGTGAAGCTTTTGGATTATTTAAGCAAGGTAGGTACCCAACGACGATCAGTAAATGCACAACGAATGGAACAATGACTGCAGGTGCTGCCAATCTGTTGCTTAGATACTGATAGTTACATGTTGACTCGAATCTGTTAAGTATCTAAATTTGTTTTCAGTTGAATTATGCATTGGTGTGTTGACTTTATTATATCCCTCATGTTTCTTAACTGTTTTCAAAGAATGGATTAAATATATTAATCGGTTGATTGACTTTAGTAATTCCCTTATGGCTCGTTGAATTGTTTTTAAAAAAAGGATTACAATTATGCATTGGTTGGTTGACTATTATTCTTACGCCCCCAAGCGGTTACTCTTCTCAACAAAGTTGTCAAGCTGTTACTCATTTTAACAAGCTGTCTGTGTTTAGGTGTTGTTTTGACATAGGCATCCTCTTGTTACACAGTTTTCGTAATTCGCAGTGACGTTGAATTGAGAAAATCTACTTTGAAATACATTCTGGTTGTTGAATGAAAGTGAACAATTTCGTTCTGAGATACATGTATCTTTCCAAAGCGGGCCAGCCACTATAAGGGCTACTGATGTCACAAAGTGAAAGAGCAAGGCGGAGGATCATCCAAAATTTCCAAGACTTTCATTCGCTAGAAGAACAAGTTAAACACTCTCATTCTTATGACAAACAAAGGATAAATTGGATAGAATCCATTCTTAACCTGTTCATACAGTCATTTTCCAGAGTAAGGGTGGCTTGAAGCGAAGAACATAGCAAAGTGTCCTTAAATGTCCTTAAATAACCGGATGTTATGCTTATGGATCTGTACCAGTATGAACTGACACCTCGGAATCCTAGCAATCCTGAACTTCCTAGCCTTTTTAGAAACAAATACCAGATCCTTGTGTGCCAGTAAGTGGTTTAGTATCGCTGAAAACAACTGCTGATAGATTTGCAACAGCTTTTCTAGAAGATGCCCTAGTAAACATATACAGACACCTGTCTGAATAATCCGCCTCAGCCAGTCAAGAAACTCTTTTGTTCTTTCAAGAAAAGATATGAGTTTATTTGAGAAACGGTGGTGAGAAAGATATACATACTTAAAAAACCCTGCAAATATTTGATTGTACATGGAAAGGAGCCTCAATGTGTCAATGACATTCTGGTGTTGACAAGTTGTCACGCAGTGTCAACACGGCTGCAAACCAGAAACTCTTCGCTTGTTTGACGTTAATTGTACATTCCGTACTTTTTTCACCGTGGAATTATAAATCACTTTTACAGGCTGACATGTTTCCCACGAGATTTACAAAACTCCCCTCATTTTCACTATTTCAGGTGTGAAGAATGTCACAAACACGACACTGACAGCAAAGGAAATTGAGAAGAGATGAGAAATCAATACGTGTGACAGAACTTTCACTGCCTGTCCAGCATGAAACAACGGACAAAACATCATCAGAAGCACCAAGCCAATGGACTCGGCACCCAACAGACGAAACACCAAACCAGCGGTCTCGGCACCCAACAAAGAAGGCAACAAGCTAATGGAATCGGCACTCAACCAACGAAACACCAAGCCAATGGTCTCTGCACCCAACAAAGAAATCAACACGCCAATGGACTGGGCACCAAACAGACGCCTTGTCCACAGTCTCCGGCGAACATGGGAGGGGAACGGTCAGCTATGGGAGGGGATACTGACTTTGAGGAGGAGCGTCACCTTTTCCCCTGGTTCTCCCCTTGGGTCATCTGTGGTTTGACCATCGCGGTCAGAGTAAACTATATTCTGCAGCCCGTGAACTGGTGGATTTTACATCCAGATGAAATATTTCAAACCCTTGAAGGTTTGTAGTAGTAGTAACAAGAATAGTAACAGTTACTTAGTAGTAGTAGTAGTAGTAGTAGTAGTAGTAGTAGTAGTAGTAGTTGTTAAAATAATGACGGTTTGATTATTTCTTCTAAAGATAATAATCTAGCTGTTCACGTTCGTAGTGTATACCACATATCATCGCTGTTTTCTTTAAACAACATGCATATAAGGTTCCATGTTCTCAATGTATGATACTGGTGTTGTCGCTTGATTATGAGCTTTACACGTACTACCGACGTTCCTCCAACTTACCGAATTCCACGGTTTACATCTGCAAAGATTGTACCTGTTTTATTTACCTGACATTCAAAGATGTGAAGGAAATTACTGATGTCTGACCAAAGCTGACAGGTGACAAAGACACGCTTCTTAGCCGCATCCCTCCGTATCTTGGCGTAAGCCGACACCCTCTTGACGGCGCATCCCTCCGTATCTTGGCGTAAGCCGACACCCTCTTGGCGGCGACACGTGTTCCCGAATTGTGGTGAAAAGATGTTTATAGGCCAGTCAGGCATGTGGAAAATTATCACCATTTTGATTCGTATCTTGTGCTTTGTAATTTCAATTCACTCTTCACTTGGTTAGTCATGAACCTAGACTATGTAGACTTATATACTCTCAGATGTGGCAACTCGACACGCTATAGTAAGTGAAGAAATCAACTCTGAACCTCATACTTACCATTGACATCCGGGCATTTTTTCACTGCTGGAAGGACCGAAACATTTATTCAATTATCGTTCTTGTATTACGAACTAAAGTTAAACATATTTATAATGCAATATTATATATAACATTTGTGTCAGTGCTCAAAGTTGTTCTGTAGACAACGGGATTGACAGTTAAGGAAAGTTAAATATTATTACTGCTGTGCAATGGTCGATATGTGACTACATGTACGTGGTAAGAATACTATGAATTGTTATAGACATACAGATAGCTGTGTAATAAAATACAAATACAAATATTTCAATTACTTTATTATTCACCATTTTGCCTATTAATTTACCTTTCTGTGCATTGACAGTGACATGTTTAAGTCAAGCCCATAGCAACACGAGGCGGGAGTGGGGGGGCTGAGCCTCCACTTTCTTCTGTCTTTGGAAAATCCACTTATAAGGATGTAAAGTAATGATGCACTCAAGTGCAACGGTAACCCCCCCACACACACACACACACACACACACACACACCCGCCTTTCATGTTCAGAGTCAAGTTCACCCCTATGAAATTTGTTCTTCAGAGTTGAGTTCAGTCCCCCTACCTTTCACACACACACACAAACACACACCACACTATGCCATTTGTTCCTACGGCGCTGTAAGGGCTTATGTTGGTCGTAGGGTGAAGAGTACAACGCATTTCGGTTCCGTTGTGAATGTAATATGTATGTACATTTGCCTTCTGTTTCCAGTGGCTCATTCGGAGGTGTATGGATTTGGCTTCCGGCCTCATGAGTATCTGTCTGCTAGTGAGAACTCCAACCTCTCCCACATCCGGGTCCACGAAATCGGCATGGGAATGCATTCGATGAGGTCTTTCCTTCTGCCCCGCTTCTACATTCTCATCTCATGTTTGGCCAACACTCTTGGTTATACTGGCAAGCCATTTCTGGTAAGCTACCAATTACATGTGCATACGATATTGTTGATATACTGGCAACCCATTCCTGGTAAACTACCAATTACATGTGCATACGATATTGTTGATATACTGGCAGGCCATTCCTGGGAAACTAAACATTACATGTGCATACAATATTGTTGATATACTGTCAACCTATTCCTGGTAAGCTACCAATTACATGTGCATACTATATTGTTAATATAGTGGCAACCCATTCCTGGTAAGCTACCAATTACATATCTCGATATACTGGCACATCATTCCTGGTAAACTACCAATTACATTGTTATTATTCATAATAATCAATAGAAAAATATTATTATCCAATTTAAGTACTGCTTATGAGAGAACTTTCATGCACATTTGACCTTAGATGACAATTGATCTTAAATACTTTTTTATATTTACAGCTCTGGAAGGTGGCACATACAATAGTCTCGTCTCTTCTACCGATATCAGTCTATAAGTGTTCAAAGCGTCTGTTCAGTTCCCATGACATTGGAGTACTAGCATCTGTTCTGACAGCAGCCAGCACCCACCTTTCTGTGTTCGGAACTCATACCCTCATCAACAGCTTTATTGCCACACCGTTGTTCTATTCTTTAGCTTATATCTTCGACATCATCCTTCAACCATCCAACAGCACCAGACATTCTGCAGCTAACGATAACACCTCCTGTGAACAGCAAGGTGAAGATGATGCCAAACCCTCGATGAATTGCAGCAAGACTTTTCAGGTTAACAAAGATCAAAACGGTACAATCCATAGTGTTGATAACGGGAGTGTTCGTGGTGAAAGTCCAACCGAGATTTATCACAAACGGCGAACGTTTGAAAACGCAATCACATCACAGCATTGTTGCAATATCCTCTACACCAAAGTGAAAGAAAAGCCATTGAGTAGATCCTGTAACGAGTCACTAAGGCACACAATGTTTCCAAACTTACCCAGACATGATGTCCAAGGAGACGTAAATATGAACTTTGTACAAGCCAGACGAGCACATCCAAGGACTACAAATCAATGGAGAGTTCACACAGCTTCCTTCGTGTTGGCACTGTGCTGTTACGTTCGGGTGGACACAGCTGTACTGGTGTTCTGTGTTCTCGTACCTCATTTCAATCGACGCTCCTTCAGAAAAGTATCCACGTTTCTACCGGGAAGCCTGGCAGGTTTAGGACTGGGCATAATTGAAGACTTCATCTCCTATGGACCTGGGACCCTCACACCCTACAACTGGTTCAAATTCAATGTGCTTCGCGATTCGTCAGCTGTGATCTATGGTCGAATGGAAATAATGTTTTACATTAATGAGATCTTTACTAAAAACCCTTCGTTGATAGTGTTGGCAATATACTCAGTGACTGTCATACTTATTCTGTCCTCAGGATACTTCAAGATGGATTATATGAAGAAGACAAGACTGGCTACAGTCCACAAAGTCTGTATCAGTTTGGTGATCCTCTTGGTGCTGTATTCATTCAAAGGACACAAGGAACTACGTTTTATGTACAACTTTCTAGTCCTTATGTTTATTCTGTTTTCATACTGTCTTTACAATTGTATCAAGTTGTTCAACAATGGTTCAGTTGCTGGTCAAATGATAACAGGCTTAGTTTTGCTGTTGTACGTAATGAGCCAGTGGTGTGTGTTTCCCTCTTCCAAAGACGAGTCCATCAAAACGTGGACTTATGCAGGACACGTGCACAGTCATGACATCATATCATGTTATGATTACGTCAGTAAACAGAATGACGTCACTGGAGTTTTTACAGAACAGATGATTCACATGGGCGGCGGATACACGGTTCTTCATCAGGACGTCCCAGTCATTGGTTTAGTTCATTTTGAATTTTACGAGTTCAATATCATTACCCAAAGTAATATATCATCAATTCCGCCAATGCAGAAGACCTTACATGTTCACACATTCACTGAAACAGCTGACTTTATTTCTGTCTATAACTCACAATACCTGCTTAAAGTATTAATTAATCGTACTTATTATAATTATTTTATCATTAATGCCAAACATTCGTTTCTGAAAGTCGGGTTCGAAGAGGTGTTTCGGACAAAAACAACTCGAGTCCTCAGACGAACCTTTTCTGCTCCTGATGAACAAAAGTTAAAGCTGTTTGCAGACAAAATCCCTTTTGGTACAAATGCAACGGTGTTGGCATACGAAGGCCAGTTTCTAATCAGATTCAACCGGCTTAAGTTGGCCAGAGAAAGGTTGGTCAGAGCACTGACCTTGGATCCATACTTTCTCGAAGCCTACAAACTGCTCGCTATGTGCTTCACGATGTTGAATGATCCCAAGTCATCCATACACACCATGGGCAAATGTGCTCAGATATTCAGTAAAAACAGATGCTATGAGAAGCCAAGGAGCATCGTTCTTCACGGACAATATAACCTTTATTCCTGATGTCCATGTAACAATTTTGGTTGATTTTACTTATTTGCTAGTCGTTGGGTTTTCGTTACATATTTACTGTTTTGCTGTATTTATAAAAGTAATTTATGTGTAAATTATTGAATGACATTTGTATTACATGAATAAAAATGTTATTGCTGAATTTCAACATAATATTACTCATAAATGCTTTTTAACAAAGGTTTCGTCAACTCTAGCTGCAGTTTGGTCTTCATGGAAGGTGTACACGCGTGATAATGATAATGTATGTCTACATTTATCTGGATGCTTGATGAAGCGTGTCTATGATAATCTACTGTACATTCTTGATAATGTGTCTTCTTTATCTATATGTTCGATAATGTATCTACATTTTCTACATTTTTGAAAATGTGTCTACATATTTATACATTTTTGATAATGTGTCTACATTTATCTACATGTTCGATAATGTCTCTACATGTTTCTACATTTTTGATAATGTGTTCACATTTGTCGACGTTTTCGATAATGTGTCTACATGTATCTACATGTTTGATAATGTGTCTACATTTATCTACGTTTTCGACAATGTGTCTACATTTATATACATGTTTGATAATGTGTCCATATTATCTACATGTTGATTAATGTGTTCACATGTATCTACGTTTTCGACAATGTGTCTACATTTATCTACATGTTTGATAATGTGTCCATATTATCTACATGTTGATTAATGTGTTCACAGTTATCTACGTTTTTGATAATGTGTCTACATTTATCTACATGTTTGATAATGTGTATACATTTATCTACACGTTTGATAATGTGTCCATATTTATCTATATGCTTAATAATGTATCTATACGTTGTGTGCATGCTGTACAACGTGTGTCCACAGTTATCTATAGGCTTGAGAGAATAGTATTCGGGTGCAGAGTCCCCCATACTTCACATTGAAAGAAATGAAGAATTTCCTTTAAAAGTGTTTGCTTACGGTCAACTTTATTCACTCAAGTGGTCTTACTGTTTAACTAGCACAGATTCAAACATCCTTTAACAAACTCTACAGAAGCTAGAGCATGATGTAGCAAGGTGTACCCATTCACTGACATGAATGATGGCCTACTCGTTGTCTCTTTATTTGTATCAAGTACTTCAGAAGCTCTCGGTGAACGTACCAGAGAAGTTGGAGTCCTGAAAGTTGTGATAATAATAATAAGGCCACTTGTACCGCGCCATAACTCCATGCCACAAAGGGCATGCTCAATGCGCAACATTAAATGAACATACATGAAGATTTACAATATAATGCAAATACAATAAACTGGAAAAGGGAAGTCTAATGGTAGCACCTATATATATCGTTTTATTAGTGAGTCTTTAAAATAGATTTAAAACGTTTTACAGTTGCAGACTGCTTAATGTTTGATGGTAAGGCATTTCTCAGAAACGTGCCATTGTATGCCAATGAACGTGTACCAAAAGACTTAAGATTGTAACAACGAACAGACAAGATATGTTGACTTCTTGATCGGAGAGTTCTAGATCTGGACTGGGTACTGAGCAATTCCTGAATATAACTTGGGGCAGAACCATTCGCTGCTTGAACCATTTACTGTACGGTAAATCAAGGAGGCGCTTACATTCAAAACACATCTCAAAATCAATAGCATGCTCCAGGTACATAGATGAAATTATTTATCGTTCACAGGCCATCGGGCTAGAATGATGTAAGACCGTTAGTGGAATAATACGGAAGCGAAAAACACCAATACGATCATGCTTGGAAACGCAGCTTGAAATCGGTATTGTTTTGATACAGACAAAATGAAAAAAGCGGATGGAATTCAAGGTTGATTCAGGCTGCGTTCACATAATGGTCTTCCCCGATATGGAAAAGCAAGGGTCTTTTCTGAATAAGTAAAGCGTACAGATGTTTTACAAAACGCTTTCAGGGAGAAAATTATGAAACTTTTAGATTGTAGCAAACACAGTTGCACTCTTCCTATATACTACGATAACTTTTATTTTCCTTCTATTTAACCTCCCAGCGCCTAACAGCCAGCTTGGGTTGAATACTGCCTGGGGAGTTGAGAAATGTACAGTGCTACAGTAACGGGTAATAAAGTGGAGCGCTTAGAACATTATTTCACATCGACAAGGATATTTATTAAACATTGCATTGTCATGGTCGAACTTCCAATAATAATGTGGCGTCTTGTACATCGCTAAATCCATGCGTGTAAAGCTTGCTCAGAGTGCTTCATATTATTACCCTGGTGTAACTCAGTCAGCTAACAGCAAAGTCACTTGCCCAAAGTGCCACCACTGACATTGTGACATCTTTATGACGTCTAGATGACGTCAGCGTCTCAGTGCAAGTAAGGGAGTTTGAACCCTTGAAGGCCTGATAGCTTTTTCAACACCAGCCGATCACCCATTCAAGTACTGCCATTGCTCAACCTCTCACGCGAGGTTCTGTCACCATTTGCTGACGGATTTGAGTCCTTATAAAGCTTATGCGGTCCGGCGGAACTTGATGTAGTTTACACATCTCCATGTACCGCATACTTTGCAAATGTGCATGTCCACTCATACGTTTGTAATGGAAGACAGGAGTGCTAATCCGTAAAGTAAAGTAAGAAAAATCGAGTGATCATTGAGATCGCGGTAGAATCACCTCTAAGCTTGTTGACCGGGGGTATCTCATGTTCCATATCCTGAAGACTCGTGATTTCAACATCTGTATGAACTATATTTGACATTTTGGACAAAAGTTCCCAAGCCTGCTACTGTACCAAGTAGTTTTACAACACGAAGGAGAGATCTAAGATGAATGGTAATTCATGTTAACAACGACATCCTGCTCAGTCTTATTTCAATCTGCATTCAAACAGTATGCCCAGACGCCCTTCCTCCTCACTCGCACACGTACTAGCACGGTCCCGCAGATTCATTCTTTTTGGTCATCATTATCATCATAATCATTGTCTTAAATCTCATTGTCGTTGTTGCTGTTGTTGTTTTTGTTGCAACTGCTTCTAGTACTACTGCTGCTACTACTACTACTGCTGAAACTACTACTTCTGCTACTACTGCCGTTACTACTATTGCTACTACTACTACTACTGTAGCTACTGCTATTGCAGTTTCTGCTGCTACTACTACTGCAGCTACTGCTGCTACTACTACTGCAGCTACTACTACTACTACTGCAGCTACTACTACTACTACTACTACTACTGCTACTACTACTACCGCTGCTTCTTCTGCAGCTAATGGTACTACTACTGCAGCTACTACTACTACTGCTGCTGCTACTACTACTACTACTGCTGCTACTGCAGCTACTACTACTACTGCTGCTACTACTACTACTGCTACTACTTCTACTCTGCTGCTATAACTACTCCTATCATTATAAGTTTTAAGCCTTATAAATGTATTAAATTGTATTTTGTTTATACAACCGTTTAGTGTGTACAGGTCAAATTGTTCGCTGCATTCCAGTCCACCTATCACGAAACAGCAGGTGTTGAATACATGTACATAAAATGAATATGTAAAACAGATTGTGAGTATTCAGACTTGGCTTGATGCCCTTAAAATTGGCGCTCGCTTGCACACTGAAGTCAAATGAGACGTAAGCCTGTCTTAACTCCTCACAATGCGATGTTGTGACGCAGCCTCTAGAGGAATGTCATGGTAATGCTCTCTCGCCACATCTTTTTAAGTGTTTTATTGTCTACGTGGGACAAGGGCTATTTACTACAGATTGGTATCACTCGGATGACAGAGATGCATTCCTTTTGAGATACTTTCAACAAATATGTAAATTCATATGTAAGTGGAATATTCAAGGTTTGTGAAAGCTTGTGAACAGAGCAAACGTGTTGACGAAAATTCACCTTAATGTCCGTCTTTCAAAGATATATATACTAGTGTGAAAAGTAACGATATCAACCCTAAAATTGATTTTGTTTGACAGAGAACACAGTAAAACTGTTTATCAAAGCTGAATAGTTTTAATATGAAGACATGTTTTTTCACTTCATGTAAACACGTTATGCAGAGAAAGGCCTCACATTTTAAGGCATCTTAATTAACTTTAATCAGCATTTTATCAAAAATTTAGTTGAAATAAAAGTTTCTATCATTTATTTTGCGTTTATATCTATGCCTATTTTCGGAGACAGCTACGAAATGCTTGTATATGATAAATATAACTAAAATAAAACTACATCTGAAAAGGGGTGGAACACACAGCTAGTAGCGCCGACTGGAGAACACATTTGGTTTCACTTGGATACGTTCTAAATACCCCGTCAGTAAAATCGATTTTATGACAAATGGGACCAATACCAAATTCACCCTTTCTCTCGAGAACACAAGATCACAATCTTCTTAGCGTATTAAGAGAAAAGAAGATCAGGGAACTTGTCACCAAGATGGATTGCACAGATTGATAGTCGATTGTTTACAACTTCACAGAGATCTTAACGATGTGTGTTGAAATGCTCATTTACCGTCCTTATACTCAGAGACACAGAATATAAACATTGGTTTTATGAACATGACTGTGACGAAATCAGAATTAGTAAAATATAATGGCCATATTCTACACCAATCGGGAACAGACTGTGAAATATCGTATCAGTGTCTGTATTTATATGCATGTATATGTATATACTGACGTGCAAAAGTAACGATAACAAGTAATTTTAATTATTTCACCTTACGTATTTATGTCATAGTTGATCAAAAGGATGCTTGAATTTCAATACATGTAATTTTATTGACATCACGTATTGATAAAACGTCCTAATCTTGAAGGGAAATCTCTTGCATATCCAACGTATCTGTGAATTTATTCAGTAGTCTCTGAGACGCTGGCAATGTCAGTGGTGTCACCTTGGGCAAGTGGCTTTACTTGTAAAATTGCCTTAGTCGAACCAGCTGAAACTGGGTACTGGTCCTCCATCGGGAATGTCAATGATCTTCTAGCGCCTAGTGGATGCTTGGGTTACACCAGATAACCGAACGCTTTTGAACAGGCTACAAAAGCCTGGATTTAGCGCTATATAAGACTTCTATATTAATAGTTATTATTATTAGTCTCTCAAAATCTCGTATCGTTTCTTTTGCACGTCAGTATAGTTTCCAATATCATTTCCCTATATCTTCTATGCATTTGTTTCTATCACCGTTTCACCGTTATCTCCTCAATGCTTATGAACGTGACAGACCAAATAGATAATTTTCAGAGCTAAACATAATGACATAGGCAGTCTATTTTATGTATGCTACGGACATGATTGGATCAATTAGCCGGCCAGTTTGCACCACTTTCAGAGATTGAAATAACTGTCTCAGATGTCTTGATATAGCCCAGAGACAAGGTACAGTGAGAACATCTTGTGTGTTGTAATTCATGATATTTCAGTGTCCAGAACAGGGGTGTCCTTAGCCCTTCCATCGGGAGGGGGAGGAGATATAGTAATTGGTCGGGGAACATTTCGGAGAAAACGTGTGTATTTTATTGTGTTATTTGAAACTGTGTGCATTTGTCGGGGATGACTTTAGCCCCTATCCTCCCCCCCCCCTCCCCCAAACGTTGGGGATTTCCTGGCGGCACCCCTGGTCGAGAAGGAGAAGAATATGTGTACATTTATTTTGCGTCTGGTCCATGCGATAGCACGCTCAAAGCGCTCAACATTATTAACCCAGTCGCACGTACAGTGCATATTCATTCATACATTCGTCAACTCCCAGGGGAGTACACAATCCAAGCTGCTAGTTCGACACGTTTACATTACCAACACTTTCCGAATATGTTGATGTAGTACAGCTGGTTTATTGGTCTCTCTCATAACAGAGCTAATTCTACATTGAATGCGCTGGCGGTTCCATTCATCATTTGTGTTTTGATTGACAAACCATGTTATTGATATCTAGCCATACCCTTTAATGACGCTAATGGTGGCCAGCAAATATCAAAGACGTGTTTTCTGATAAATCGATTCCGCTGGTGTACATTGCAACGCAAGTGCTGTTAAACTATTGGAGAACACTGTTTAAATTCTAATCAATTTGTTTCTTTGAGATCGTCTCGAACCGAGATTTCTCTGAGACCGAAAAACAATCTGATTTGTGTGAGTCTTGTCTTGTCTTTTAACAAGAATCATAATACACGTGTGGCTATGTTCCCATGTAGCTCAGTTAAACATTTAAGTATCAGCCAGTTAAACCATGTGAAGCTGTTGTTGTCTCAGTACATTGTCCAAGTTAGAACAAACATTTAGCGGCGCGAGCATTGGGATATACATGTAATATTTATTGTTTAAATAAAGATACTCTTTGAAGTGACATTTAAAGTGAAGGGATCTCTACCGTTTCAAAAGTTACTGTTGATATATTTAAATTACGTTTTGTGCATTCAGAATATGCATATTTAATATCACCAGAGCGTGACGTGATGCTCAATATTAGCCATTGTCACCGGGGTTTCATTCCCTTTAATGAGCTTCAGTTTACGTCAAACCAGTTACAGCTGCTGAACAAAAGTTTGTTTAACCACTTTTGAAACACTATACAATATCATGCAATCTGGCAATTTATTAACGTTCATAACTTTGTTAATAATGACGCAATGTATTTTATGTTCGCGTTTAATTGTACGCCACTCACCTGGCCATTATATACGCATGAATAGTAATGTCATGATGACAGTAGAACAAATTTGGCATTGCTCAAACAAGAGAGGGGGACACATTCTTAAAATAAAATGTTCTGCTTTCGTCCAGTACATCCTCCGGCAATGATAAACTGCAAACGCTCATATTTCAACAGTTTCATATTCCCTTAAAGCAATATTTAAAGTTGAAAATATTACATCTTTTCCAAAGGACTAATTTATAGTACACAAATTTTGTTTAAATCACAAAACTCATACTTTGCTACTCTCTGGATTCAGCAATGCCAACTTTGTTCTACTGTCATCATGATACTTATGTTTATGCATATGATGGGCAGGTGATTGTCCAACTCTCTCTCTCTCTCTCTCTCTGTCTCTCTCTCTCTGTCTCTCTCTCTCTCTCTCTCTCTCTCTCTCTCTCTCTCTC
>JAUELE010272936.1:15892-28630 GCA_031471655.1 Diodora aspera
CTCTCTCTCTCTCTCTCTCTCTGTCTCTCTCTCTCTGTCTCTCTCTCTCTCTCTCTCTCTCTCTCTCTCTCTCTCTCTCAACGATACCTACATTTACCTCATTTGTTACATTTGTTTCACTTACCCTTTACCTCATTTGTTACATTTGTTTCACTTACCCGTTTCCGACTACGACACATTTCACAGCCAGCATGGTGTGTTTCTGAAGCCGGCCCTGAACGTCCATGATGTATTGAAAAGTGGGTGACTGAATACTTATTTACAACAGCGACAACTGCTGTGCTTGATTTCCTCACACCACGATAATAATGAATTTATGTCAGGCGCGATCCAACTCGACTGAGATAGCGGCTGATAACATATAGACTGAAAACGAAAATATATATATCGCCCACATCATAGCTGTTCCGCTTACATCCGGTAAGGACGACACGACACCAGACACCCAACCGCTGTGTTACAGGCCTATTCATATGCGTAGTAGCCGGGGTGGAAGGTAGGCATTTGCGTACCCACCGTCCTTCCCCCTTTAGCTAGCTCTTTTAATATTCTTTTGCAATGTTAACACCAATTCAACCCTTAAAATATTATGAAGACTGGCTGAGATTGCAAAATTTTGCATGTTAATTTTTTAAACTTTTCCGTGGGAACAATTTCCCGAATCATTCCCGACTAGTTCACCTTGGAAACGTCCTGGGATGTCCGAGTAACATTGGAGGCGTTATATTTGTTATGAGGAACCAAATATGTGTACGAAATTTAAATAATGTTCGATTTATGATAATATAAACCTTATAAGTCTAACTTATGTGCTTTTGTTTGAATCTGACTGATTTCGTATATGCGTTGTTTGATAACCTTGCAATCGTGCTTATACTATGCTTCTCAACTTATATTAGATATTTTTTATTCTCAATTGGATTGAGGTCTAGTGAGCGGGCAGGTCATTTCATTCTTTCAATTGTCTCTTGCTCCAGGTAATCTGAGACTACCCTTGCACAAACTGTGGGCCAATGGAACCTGCAAAAGGTCTGACAATGGGAATTTAGCGAACTAAAACCGAACGACTGAACTTGAAAGACTGCCACCTCTGGTTGCGCACGAACTCGTTATACGGATCTAACTAAAACGGTGACGTGCCAAAACGGTGCCACGCCAAACTTGGCGAAAATCTACGGACAATTCAGTGTAACGATCGATGGATATACTAGTATACAGTCAGCCCCCGTTAATCCGACACCCGTTAATCCGATACCCTCGTAATCCGACACACATTTTGGGGAACAACTTCTATTTTTGTACATTAATTTACCTCGTTAATCCGACATCCTCGTTAATCCGACATCCTCGTTAATCCGACAGGTTTGCCTGCAACCACGCGTGTCGGATTAACGAGGGCTGACTGTATATCTTTTGTTGTCACCGTTGTATCCAAAACGTGTCACCGTTTGGACCAAATATCTTTCACCGTTTCGTCTAGTTGTGACCGTTTCGTCCAATCGCATGTGATCGTTATGGTGTATCACCGTTTGAGCCGGTTCCATGTTTGCTTATACGCATACAAACTTCCGAATGTAGTGCGCAATAGCGGCAATACGTGAGACAATATTAGCTCTCATTTGTGTGCATTTTGGTGTAAAGCACCGGAAACAAATACAGCACGGTATTATATTACTCTATCAACAGAAAGACAAGCTCTGAACATCGATTGGCGTACCTGCAACTTTGATTACGTCCCTTTAAGAATTTAATTTGTCTTTCGGGGTTCATAACGGAAATTAGAATATTCAAGCGGCTGTAAAGCCGACAATCATGCTATATGCGTTGTGTATTATTCCTGGTATGTACATTATTTTATGTACGTTTATCGTTCCAAAGGTTGGGTTTCTTTCAAGAAAACATTGAGTTTTAACATGTATCCGACTTTAATCTTTTAATCATAGAAATGAACCTTTGAACCAGAGATTGCAAACACATACAAGTTTTCTGAAACAAATGTATATGTAAATATAATTTCCCCCGTGACATGCCCCCTTTTGGCGGAAGAGGTTGTGTTATCACTCGACAATGTTTGAGTAAGGAGTTCCATCTTGCATATTCTCCAAGGGCGATGATGATTAATAAATGTCCCTGTGTCAAACACGTTCCAACCCTTTATTAAATTCAAGGATTATAATAAGGCTCTCTGTTTTCACGTAGCGTTTAAAAAGACATGTTACATTATGCCAAGCAGGAGTGGTGTTTGAATATTTATAATGAAACCTCGAGGGTATGAATTAAACATCCTCCTTAACTATATATGTTCATCGTTGTGCATGATGATAGACCAACGTAGGCCTGTGCGATGAGCGAATTTGCCTAATCTCTAATGTGTCCTATCATTTGCAAATATGTATGATTGATCTACATTCTAAGACGTATTTACTTGATTATAGATATACTGACGTCCAAAAGAAAATATATCAGGACGTTTAGAGACGACTGAACAAAACAAAGAAATGTTGGCAATGAGATATGTATTGAAGACAGTGGTGTGTCAACACGACACGAACCCGATGTAACAAACTTCACGGAAGTAAGAACATTTTTGATGACCAGTGACACAAAATCTGGAGTTTGCAAAGGTTGCACTCGTTTTTCTCTGTACACGTAACTTTCTTTTGGACGTCAGTATAGATTGTGTCCTTACTAATACATCTGTGCTTAATAGTAGACCGATATGTGTCACATAAACCTGTTCCAAGGCCTTGTGCATAATCGTAGACATGGGGTTTTATGGCAGACATGTGTGCTTAATTGTATAGATGTGTGCTTTATCTTAGAGCTTTGTGCTTAATCGTGGACTCATGTCTTTGAAACCAGAACTATGTTCATAATGGAGGAATGGTATAGCTACGACATGTGTGCTTAATCGCTCACATGTGTGCTTAATCGTAGATCTAATAATTGACCTACATATGTGGTCGTCCCCTGGGATGTAGACTATAGTGTACATGTGTTTCCCTATTAACTCGACAATCAGGTTAAGCTTGTGTTTGCCAGCATGAACCGGGCATGTTTGCGTGAGTGACACGACACGGTACAAGCTTCTGCATAGTAACTGACCTCTTAACTGACCATAACATTTTTCAAAAGATACCCAAACTAGGGAACTTTATGTTAAGCTCATGTATTCAACAATCAGCGGGCATGCAGTCACTCAGCTCTGCTAATATGGTTGTCATTTATAATTCTGGTGTGTCTATGCTCTTCCAAAAAAGTAGGGGAACTTGGAATTTCAAGGTAAATAACATAACCATCTTCAACGGCACAATATCCATTGTGTCCCAAATTGTATACTCCGAAATTAGGGGTCTGTCCCAAAATATCTACGCGAATCTTCTACTTGTAAACGGATCATAACAAGATGTTTTCCAAAATGTCCACACTACTTATTATCTAAAGGACCGAGGTTTTAGTTTTTGTAAAGATGGGAATTTGTATTACTTGTTTGAAAAGTTCAGACGTTGAAAGGTTCTATTTCTGTGACTTCGTGACAAAGTAGTGAAAGAGTATCCTGCATTTAAATTATATTTCTGATCCATTGCCTCGTAAATGATTCATAACGCATTGTAATCGCCAAGTGCATATTATGAAAGTGGTTTTAACCTGGACGCTATCAGTATTTGTATTACACTTTTCCTGTCTTATCTATATTTATTAATTACAACAGCCAACACACACCTGAATGTAAAGAAACGCTAAGGATATATCAGTAAACCTGAGAAATGTAACGCAGTATTTATGACTTAATAATCTTTGTCAAACACAGCACTTTACTTTAAAATATGTGTCTTTGCTTTGTACTTGGAACTCTATATTGTGAAATATTTACACATAGATAACTACTGTAAATACACGTCACATGGCGGATAACTAAAAAATCATAAGTTAACTTAACTTATATACCATAATAAAGTATTATAATTGCAAATCAGTGTTGATGTGTTTAAGCATTACACGTAGTTTTAAAATTGTTATGTTATGTAAAGTGCACTACCCTTACATGCATTTTATTGATGAATATTAAACTTGCTGTCAATGAAAACAATTTGATGATTCTTGTATGTGTGAACGGTACATGTATTGTGCAGATATTTTATGATATATCAATCAAATGTATCTGCATTTAGACGTTTACGAACTGCCGAAGACACACGCACTTTAAACCAGCTGCAGCTGTTACGTATCACTATATCGATCCAGAATAAGAAGCTCCACTTTCCATTTAAAAAAGGGCTGTTAAAGACGGATTGCGCGTGGTGCAGACAGCTATGTTATAACACATTGGACTAGTTTGGTTTACAGAGAGGTATTGTTGAACTTTGCCGTATTAATAGAGACACACGGCTTCAGGTCTAGCTATTATTATCATATTTGTCTTGTTTGAAGTAGGAGTATTTCCTTTAACTGAACTGAACACGAAAACTTTCATATTACTTTTTCATGACCTTTTAACCTGTTTAGTTTGTGAACTAATATTGCATGTACAGAAGAAACGGAATGTGTTAATATTTGTATACGGGGTTCTAGGGTGCAGGTACATATACATTTATATTAACTTATCGTAAATGTTCTTTTGTTGTAAAACTTAGATGAAAGATATGTAAGGAAATAGATCTCTGTATCTTACGAAGATGGATGACACGACTACATGATATATAGCCAACGATATATAATTTCGCGTTTATGTGTTAACTTATAGTAAGTTATGTTTGGCTATTAATACAGAGTAAACAATGTAAAATATCATAACACAGAACGAAGATCAGATGACAAGAGCCGAGAGAGTTTTGCTAACACGGGAACTTGATGATGTGCCACCAATGTCATAAGAGTCAAGGCCTCTTTTTACAAGCTTAAGAGTGGTACCCACTCGCCCCTACTTAGTCTTCGCTAACTTTATTTGTATTATAAGAAAGGCCTATGTGGGATAAAGATACACAAGGTCCATAATGACAGCACAAAAAGAAATCGCCCTGTAAGTCAACACATGACGCTTGCTTGGCTATTTGTGGCATGCCCCTCACTCGCCATGGTGAAATAGGGCTGTCAGTACACCCGTCAACATACATACAGTAGCAGATGTTACAGATGTCTTTCTGAGGATCTGTTATTTCCTGGTTTTCATTGTATTAACATTGTTTGAACTAAGCCCAGGTAGAGAACCGGTAAATAACATGAGATATTGTTCGTCTTACTCAAAGTTAATATTTAATAAACAATGGGTTGTCAATGTTTGAGTAGCAGTATTTAAAAATCGTCTCTTTTATTGTTCTTGTGATGTTAACAGTGACAATAAATACTGAAATACGAAAATATTGTTTGCAAATGGTGCTTAGATGAAATGTTTTGCTACGTACAAACTGCCTGTAGTAATTTTCAGGATCAGCGTAAGGAAGCGCGGAGCTCAATTGGAGGCTATAAACGAAGGACAGAGACCCCAAATATAAGCGAAAAAATCGAGAGGAAGCTTTACGCTATCGCCCCCACCCCGCCCGCTCTTAGGGGAAGGGCCCATTTGTTCTGGAAATCTCTTTATTATTTTGTCCCTGGGCGTTACGAAATCCAACTT
This sequence comes from Diodora aspera, assembly GCA_031471655.1. Lineage (NCBI taxonomy): Eukaryota > Metazoa > Mollusca > Gastropoda > Lepetellida > Fissurellidae > Diodora > Diodora aspera. The sequence goes on from JAUELE010272936.1 coordinate 21,507, forward strand.
TGCAAAGCCTAGAGTTGAAACACATTGCACATGTCACACAGGCAGACAAATCGTATTGGCGATATCTGATACAACATGGTGCCGACAAAGCCAGAAGCACACTGGATTGATTACATAGAGATGATAGCTTTGATTTGACAGATGAGATAATAGTAATGGAAGAGCGACGATCAAACCAATTAAGTTTACATGTAAAGATGCACTTAGGCTATTTTCTTATCTGGTTGTACTGTATTAGACTAACAGTACTGTATGTACATTTTCTGTTATGTTTCAGGTAGCTGTGTCACAACGGTATCAATCTGAGGACAACCTGAACAAAGCAAGCCAGAAAGTTAACAGAGTGTTACATGTCGCACGTGGTGTGGCATATACATGCTGTGTGGCGGCTGAATCACCAGGCAAAGACAAAGTCAGCCTGTAGTTGTCATACATCGTGACTCCAATATTTAACTCTTTCCCACCCCCGTCCTCGTTCTCCCGAACATGGCACGAGACGTCAGTCATGCTACGGCGGCAGGGTAATCAACAGATACGATGGACCAATTGTTATTTATTTACAAGTGATTTGTAATTACACAGTGACTTGCTGCTATGACTCAAAGAATGAAGAAAATCTGCCTTTGGATTTTACCTGTGTTAATTAGTTACATTTCATGCGCTGTCTGCGCGCCAATGAACTGCAATGTATGTACATGTCGTTTCAAGAACCAAAGACCTGAATTTGTGTGCTCTAACAAAGGACTAGAGGAAATTCCTACAGGGCTACCACCGATTCTTGTTGCGTTGTAAGTATTTAGTTACATCTAGAATGAAAATCAAATCGATGTTTGAGTCTATACATATTGTTTGTTTTAGACTTAATTTCCTTGTTCCGACGTATTTATTTGTTCCCCTCTGCAAACTACCTACAAACGTGCAGCTTGACCTTCTCAAGAGACTATAGTTTGCAATGGACATAATTATAATAAAAGTTGTTAATTGTGGTTCCAGCTTTTCACACTCTGCAGAACACACACACATATGGCCTGCGCGAAAATGTCAGGAGACATCAATTTCCAGCGGCATGCACTTTCAAGTGGGGGCAACTATGTGCTGTGATAAAGACTGCAGAAGACCGACATGCAGGCACATTCTGATCACGTTTTCGAATCACCAGATGTGGAAACATCCAAAATGGGCATCTGGAAGCTTGAAAGGTCGATCCTGTAGTAGCATGGCCGTTTAATGTACACACAACAATATCTCTCCTTTATGGATTTGTGATAATCGTGCGCCTCAAAATCTCGCTACACCCGGATCCTTCATCTGCATGTCTTCAACGTCATGAGAATGAAACTGAAACTTCATGTGAGAACAGGTGCCTGGATGGAACAGGGTGTCGGACCAAGCAATTTGTAATGGTGAAAATGAGATTGAGTATACATCTAGTTGATCCTTAACTGAGACGGTTGCATAGTCGTTCCCATGGTGCAACGAGGCGCAGGTATTGTCTCTGAGGCTGAGGGTGATTAGTTGATTGAGTCAACGTGCTTGCTGTTTGGTCTGGCAGCTATTGGGTACGTTGACCAAATTCTTCTACTCTATTATGGGGCAACAGGGAGTTGTTTCATCATGGCAACACTATGCCAGACACAGCTGGACTGGTGTCACTGGTGATGTCCTCAAACACCAAATTTACTGTGATGCAGTTGGTTTCCGCATCACCAAAACTAACCCCTATGGAAGCGTACGCCAACGTTGACTCCTGCAAACTGGTCATTGCGTTGCAGGCAACGTGGACATAATTCCGGGAGACAGAATCATTAGACTTGATCTGCCTATGAGGTTAGAGTAGTGATAAAAACACCCGGTACTATCACGCCCCTGTACACACAGTAGACAGGACAGTCAGCACTGCAATTATGTTCACAGGGCATGTGACTATTTTATACATAAGACATATACAATGAAACAGAAAAAAAACACAATCCATAATTCAATAGATATAATCGCAGCAGTTTCTTCAAATTGTTATACATGTATGATGTTATATACACATCATCAAACGTCATGCACCACCCAAATTGTGTATAATAACAAAACAGGTGGTAGTAGTGATAAACTACACATGCACGTGAACCTTGTTAAGGAACACATCACCCTGTCACAATTGAAAACTCAAGTTTACTGGCCCTTTACACCGACTGCACTGCTTACAGTTGCATTGAACCTCCAACACTAATGAGGTCTAAAATTTCAATAGGGGTACGCTGGCAAGCAACTGGGATACACTGGATAGGAATATCATGCCGTGCCATAGGGTCGCAGTTGAACATAAGCCATACCACCATCAGCAGATCAGACTTGTTCGTAAATATGGCGCAACTGGGGAGATCAAGGGCAGGTAGACCGAAGAAAACAGACGCAAGAGAAGATAGGGTTCTAGTTCAAATAGCTAGGAGATACCCATTCCACAATAGCGTTCAGTTACTTAATGCATGGCATCTGTACGTCAGAGTCTCAACCAGCACTTTGCGAAGGCGGTTTCATACTGCGGGTTTGAGAGCAAGGCGTCCGATTCGAAGGCCACTTTTGACTAACCGACAAGGACGACATCAGTGATGTACGACAAGACTCACTAGCATGTGAGGACATAGCGGCACGTCCATTGGTCTGACGAAAGGCGGTTCTTACTGCAGGTCACCGACGGCCGTGCGAGGATATGGCGAACAAGGGGGACTGCGTATAACCAGGAGAATATCATGGAAGTGGTTCCTTTCGATGGGGGATCGGTCATGGTGTAGGGATGCATTTCCTTTGAAGGCAAACTTGACCTTGTTCTTGTTGAAGGAAATCACACTGGTCAACGGTATCAACATGACATTCATAATCAGCATGTGATGCCTCACTTTCATAACCACGCCCTTGCAACCCTTCCAATATTAATGGACCACAATGCTAGGCCGCACCGAACACGCGCAGAACTTGACTTCCTCCAGAGACCGGCAATTGAGACATTACCCTGGCCAGCCAGAAGCCCCGACTTGAACCCCCTGGAGCACCTAAGGGACATTATGGGACGTCGGGTACGCGCACGATACCTACCTGTCAATAATAGCAAAGAACTAACTCAAGCTCTACAGGAGGAATGGCGCAGGATCCCGACGATGAAAATCAGAAGGTTGATCGGGAGCATGCGAAGACGTCTTGCAGACATCATTGCTGTCAGAGGTGGATATACCCGATACTGACTCGACAGAACAGTGTAAAACTCTGACGTGTTTCCTGTAGTTTTGCCAGTGTTGTCTTCACTGGCTAACATTTCAGTGTCCTGCAGGACCATGCTTTTGTGGGACATATAAAATTAATTAAATGATAACTTTTGCCAGTTTTAGTGTTTAGGGATCTCTGTAGAATGGCAGGTCTAACCAAAAAAACATTTGCCTGAAGCATGTAAATACTGAAATTTTACGCAGTGCGTATTTCTGAGAATCAGTTTGGTGAAACATCGATTGGTACAAGACTTTTTCTGATAAGCATACATGTTACCAACGTACAGGTAAAACCTATATAACGCCACGGTGTTACACACACTGTATATTATATATATTTCATTGAAGACGGTAGGAATTTGGCGTTTCGCTGCGTTTTGTTCTTGTAGACAGTGTAACTGAAATCTGGCAGTCAAACAGAGGCCCAAACCATTTTACTTCCCAAAAGATCAAATTTGATATTCCTTTTCATGTGAGGATCGCACACAGACTATGATGTTGTCGTTTCCCTTTGTGAAGTCTTTCAACCAAATTCGCTATTTTATCCTTATAATTACAGTTAATGGTAACGGAATTGCTTCTGTTTCAGGAGTGTACTAAACAACATTATTGTCAGAATTGAAGAAGATGCATTTCAAGGTCTAGAAGAACTCCAAACTATGTAAGTTATCTTTTCTTCATTCAGCCTGTACACACATGTTTAAATTATTACTCCTCCTCCTCCTTCTACTACTGCTACTATGATGTACTACTACAACTGCTAGTACTACTACAACAATGTACTGCTGCTACTACTACAATGTACTACTGCAATATTCTGCTACCACTTCAATGTACTACTACTACAACTATCTACTGCTGCTACTAATATTGCTACAGTCCTGTAGAATTTAAGTGAAGTGACGATACCAAACCCAAAATGGATTTTTTTAAGAGAGAAAAATTGTTTTCAAAACTGAATAGTATTAATATGAAGATACTTCATGAATTACTTCATGATACACGTCACACAGGAAAAAAACACATATTTAGAGGCCCTTTAATTAACATTTATCAAACTTTTATCACTAATTTTGATGAAAAAAGGTGATATCATTTCGCCTATATTCTAACTCAGTCTAACTAGTCTTTGCCCCTAAAGAATAAATGAGTGAATTCAATAAAATGAAATTATTTTTGTGGATACATTTTTCTTTCAATCTTCACGCAGTTTCTTTCATTTTCCAAAACGAAAACTAAAATGAAAACACGAATAGATAAAAAAAATCTTTAGAGGAAATTCGTTTCTCAATCATGCTGCACCTTTTTAAGGCTAACTTCACACAAATATATACAGGAAAATGGACTACAGTATATTCTGTAGTTATGGAAACGAACTTATGAATTCATGAACATTCGTGACGCCGTTCATCATGGACAATAATAATCTTGATTCCTCTGACTCTTGCTCTGACGTCAGTTTCTAATTATCATCAAGTATTTTTTTATGTATGAGGACACGCTTTGAGGTGACTTTAATTATTTTCATTCCAGACAATTGTTCCTCTAAGTAAGGCTTGCATCGTGGCACATGAATACCATTTCAAGAAACACTGACAACTTAATACATATTTATAGGTTGTCGGTCTGAATATGTAGCCTGTTAACGCTATTACAAGATCGTACGGGTTTTATTAATACTCAACAAAATAACAATACACAGTTGGTCAAATAAGAAAGTCATATATCCTCATGCTAATTAGTATTGTTACTCTCAAACACTAGGACATTCAAATATTTGGGGAAGTGATGAAATGCAAACACTAGTTTTACCAATAGATTTAGTAAATCAAAGAAGAACAATATCAGGTACATTTCTAATCTATAGGATCAAAGATCAATGATGTGTCACCATGATATTATTGCCATAAAACTGTTAACATGACAATGTAGAACTTCACGTAGGGATGACAATAATAAGTAGTATGAGTGCATTTCAACGTATGCAGTTGTTTCAAGTTGAATTACTTACTTTTGCTTGGCAACTGTTGAAAGGGACGATAGCAAGCATGTCATTAGATGTAAAAGAGAGTAATTAATATGTGACGGGTTGTGCTGTGAGTATGATACATTCTTTCACTGATAATACATTCTCCAAACGTGTCTTCAAAACCACGTGATGAGACTGTCTTTGCAATATTTTAAAATAATGTTGCTTTTTTCTTTTGCAGAAATTTATCAAGAAATAAGATAAGTTATATTCACCCAGGAGCCTTTCGAAATTTGTTTCAGTTACAAATTATGTAAGTACATTTTCTTTCCACATGATTGTGATTGTGGTAATGTTGTTAGTTGTGAAACTTCCATTTAATGCGTGATCATAATTTAAGGTAAGTTTTCTTAGAAGATTAAAGGAAGGAAAGAGGAACGTCTAGACTAACACTTAGTCTATGAAAACTTATCAATCCACAAAAACCTGCAGTTGTCATTATTTTATTTTTAATGAAAAGGAGCCTTCTCTCCTAGACTTGCTTTAATAAGAAACTTGACTTACCTAAATCTTGAAAAACATATATGTTTTTAAAATTTGATTTCAGTCATGGCGCAGGACTAGTGGTTATACTAAAGAGCTTACTTTTCAGCGCTTACTTATGGAACGATAAATATTCATCAAATTATATATACCTTGAATAATATGCTAAAGATATAGCATGTGTGTCGGTTTTACTTGAAAAGTATCTGAGCCTTGAATAGGCTCATTTATTTTGGGACCCCCATGCCATAAAATAATTCGGACAGAATCTTGATAATATACGTAAACCTTCGAAAAAGTTACACTTTTTTTCGGTAAACCCTCAGAGAATGAAGCTGGCTATCTGAAGGTAGAAAATAAATCCATCTGCATCTGCCGGGACAAAGGGAATACGGCGTTATTTAATTAAGCATGCACTTTTACAATGGATGATTTACAGTTTATGTTATTTATTTCACGCAGATAGCACCAGGCCTATTTCACGTTCAGGAGCACGTATCCAACTTTGAAACGTTGGCAGATGGACGGGGAACAAGAGGGTGAAATGTGACAGCAGATCGAATTTGATTGTATAGAGGCATGAGGAGTGACGTAGCGTTAATTAATAGAATAGGACCCCAGTAACTCAATTCTTGTCGTACATATCGACGAAAATAGTGGTCTTTTGCTTTCATTAATCTTTTCCTTAGCCGGGATCGAGTGGGGGCGCAGCAATATTCTAGCCTTGGCGGTAGTAGTTCTAGTCGCGCCTGGGTACCTCTCTTTCAGCCCGGAGAGACAGGAGCCCTGACACCGACGTGATGTGGGTGAGACCGTCGTGATGTGGCTGATTGATTGCCGAAAACCACGTAAAACCCCAAATCACTCACTCACTGTTTTGTCTCGGTGTGCACCTTGCACATCAGGTTCATTATGACTACATTATTGCCCTTACAACGTAAAACATCATCTCAACTCACTACTGATTTGAGAGCATCTAATCATTACTCAATTACCGGAAAGTCCAAATGAACGTGCTATATGTTTCCGCAGATTTACACCTTTCTGCACTTTGCTTCTTGCATGTGTATGATCGTTGGTTAACCCCGTCAGTGCTGAGTGGACTCGAGAGTCCCACAGTACAGTGCTGTCACCGACTGAGAAGAAAATAATTCACTACTGAGTACAATCATGTTTACACTATTCTGAACAGTTGCCCGTGGTTCTGAACTATAGGTTCAGGTAGCACAGAGACCTACTAACTTGGGTTGTCATGTGCCATTTGGAACTTCCCACGAGTTAGCTCCCCTACGTTCTACTAACATCTTGGACATGAATCGGCGGATTTAGCTCCGATCCATTGTGCCCAGAAGTTCACC
>JAUELE010272937.1:0-18153 GCA_031471655.1 Diodora aspera
CAACCCACTTTACAAAACAAACAATAAACACAATGAAACCTAATGAAAACTGAACATTAGTGGATTGGGCTATGTTACAACCCGAGTATAACCATGTACACCCAATTCAATCGGAGTTGCTTACGTGCTTATCCCAACCAGGAGTCAGAAAATAGCGCTGGACACCTACCAAAAAACCTGCTCACCAGACCCAAGCTGATTTTTTTCAACAATGTAGTCTCTAACCTGATCACCTAATGCAAACACTGTACGATGAGTGAATTTCCCGCTTTTACACCCAGACCTTCTACATTAGATTGCCATGTCTGGGGAGATGTTGGAATTTCATTCCACCGCAAGCACCTCCACGGGAATTTTTTACTGCGATGCAATTTAATCCCAAATCAAAAATATCTGCCATTTCATAAAAAGGATTGCTATGATCATCCCCCATCCTCTGAGCAGACAAAAGTAAATTGAACTGGTGTGAGTACAAGGCCTGCGTGAGGCAACCCGATCTACACTTGGGAATTGGACGTAAGTGAAATGGACGGCTTCTTGTGTTGTACTGCACCAGATATACGTTTACTCAGTGTGCCATTACAATCGAAGTGCAGTACCTATTGATCCACAGGGACAGCTGCCAATGCCATCACAGTAGTTAAAGTAAAACTCATGTCAAAACACAGTCATCTTCCCTTCATAAATACTGACCAGAAAGTCTATTCTATTCCAGTAATAGAGCCAACAGTTCTTGTTTAAACTTGAAACAGGTCACCAGCAACATACCTGATATTTTTTTCTATGTACTCCTTTTTGGAGAGTTACTTTCAACAAAGAAATTTTAAAATAACAACTTCATCATTAATTGTTGTAATGTATTTTACTGCAACGATGGTGATGATGATGATAAGGTGGGTGGTGATGATGATGATAAGGTGGGTGGTGATGATGATGATAATGATAAGGATGGTGATGGTGAAGATGATCAGGATGGTGATAGTAATGATAATGAAGGTGATGATGATCAGGATGGTGATGGTAATGATGATGAAGGTGATGATGTCAAGGAGGGTAATGATGGTGATAATGACAAGGATGGTGATGGTAATGATGATGAAGTTGATGATGACAAGGAGGGTAATGATGGTGATCAGGATGGTGATGGTAATGATGATGACAAGGAGGGTAATGATGGTGATCAGGATGGTGATCAGGATGGTGATGGTAATGATGATGACAAGCAGGGTAATGATAATGATGGTGATGATGATCAGGATGGTGATGGTAATGATGATGACAAGGAGGGTAATGATAATGATGGTGATGATGATCAGGATGGTGATGGTAATGATAATGAAGGTGATGATGATCAGGATGGTGATGGTAATGATAATGAAGGTGATGATGATCAGGATGGTGATGGTAATGATGAAGGCGATGATGACAAGGAGGGTAATGATAATGAAGGTGATGGTGATCAGGATGGTGATGGTAATGATGATGAAGGTGATGATGACAAGGAGGGTAGTGATGGTGATCAGGATGGTGAAGGTGATGATGATAAGGAGGGTAATGATGATGATGATGGAGGCGATGATGATTAGGATGGTGATGATAATGATGATGAAGGTGATGATGACAAGGAGGTTAATGATGGTGATGATGATGATGACGAAGAAGACAACCACAACACATAAATGTTCGAAACTTTGATCTTGAACCCCTAACAATTTTCTGTTCACATTTACAGCAATAAAAATAAATTTGTAATGGTAATAGAAATTCTGGTTACAGTAACAGCCTCGGCTACAGCTGCTGTGCTTGACTTGACATATTTTATCCGAGGTCTCTGGAGCCCCATGTGTAACAAGCAGGAAATTGTCAAGTCTGGGGCCATCAATGTGCCATCAAAGTAGGCAAGGATGGCCAATCAAGATATCGCCATGATTAAACAAAGAATCATCTATGCCAGTGCCAGACAACATACAACTTGTATTGTGCCCATGGTGGACCTCCAGGTAATAACGTAGACTTGCTCACGTCTCTCAAGAAATTAATCATTCATAAGCCAGCACAGACGAGTAACATTTAGATGACACCTATGCTTCGGGATACGTCTTCTCATTCTTCAAATATTATAATGTCATCGGTTGGCGAGTTTAAGCCTTCACCGGCTTTCTGTTGTATGTAAAGGAGATTTTAAGAAAGGCTGGTAGTATCTGGCAGCATGTAGATATAGTGCCTGTAGTGGAATGGTGGGAGTAATTGGTTGTTAGAATAGAGACCTAGTCTTAATTGGTTCCAACTGACAGATCTATTGATGGCACTCTCATTAATGCCATTGTTATTTCAGATAATCAGGCTAGTTACCGTGGTCAGACTCTGAGCCAAATTGCTAAGTCAGCACCAGATATCTGGCACATACAGAATAAGTCCAATAATCGGATACTTGAGAAACTACAGGATCAATTATACAACTTTCTCCTAAGGATTCAAGAGATGTAGCGCAAGATTTTGGAATTGAAAGTAAAATTTACTGTAACAGTACGAAACGATTTTCATGGATATTAATGGAACGACGTCTCATAGTTAACATACTATTCTGCACTAATTTTGTACTATTCACCTATATGAATTCCTGTGATAGACGTCTAAATTTGGATTGAATGAAGTTATGCATAACATCTGCTGATGTAGGTATGGATTAAATCTGTGATGCCAAAACTGATAACATTGTTATACAGGTACATTAACAGGCCACTCTTAATATGTATACCTATGCCCCTGAAGCTTGTTTTGATATTCTCATGAATAAATAATTAAGAGACCTCACATGCATAACCTTTGACATGGCAACGAAAACGAGGCTATAGGCACAAGGAACCTATCATGCATGAACACTAAGAGGGGTCTATTAGCTTACTATCCACACAGCTTCTTTCTGTACATAAATGTCCTATTGAATGACAGTCTGAAACAACTTTTTCAAATAATTGAAGGTTTGGCATGATTTGTGCATGTACACATTTCAAAAAATAGATTTATAGTACCAATGGTAAAAATGATACTAGTAGAGCAAAGCCATTCCAGGTACAATTTTTCAACCACATATTAAAAGTGTGACAGTTTTATGAAATGCTTCTATCCGATGATTCCAACCTGCCATATTATGCATACCCATCAAATGAAAGGAACTTTAGCATCGGGGTGTCTTTTTCATATTTCCAAGAACTTTGATGTTTTATTCTCAGTATCATTAGAGGGAATTGTATTTTTATACTCTTTCATGATCACATTTTCTGTCTTATCATCAGACCTCTCCTTATACATTTCCCAGTATTTAAATCATTATATTTCCATTTTAGACAGCCAGCCTGCATTATAGAGAAAACCAGTGCTGAGCCTTTGAAGTCCTACATGAGATAAAGGTTTGAATAAAACAATAGATACTATGTCAAAGGGGTTTTCTTTCATTCGAAAGTTTCTTGTTATACACAAACGACATAAAAATTATCACACAAGATCCATCGGTGTCAGGCTCAAGCGGTGTCAGGCTCAAGCGGTGTCAGGCTCAAGCGCGAAGCCATCAAGGGATTTTTATTACAAAAGTTTTTATGGCTGTTTGTTGCGTATCACTATAAAACAACATTTCCATTTCCACATCACACAAAAGCAATAAAACTTGGGGGGAAATAGTCAATTCATTAAAAGTATGGAAGCAGGCCTATCGAATTTCAATGAAAAATGTCAAAGAAAATGTGTTGCAGTGGGCAGATTTAGTCCGACATTGTTCACCTGTTGAAGTCTTTAAAATAAAATGCAGCTTCAATAATCACGATTCTATCTGTATTGATTTTTACCTCATTTTGTATGGATGGGCTTGCAGTCAAATGGAAATACGGTTATTTTCTTCTTTATTATCTCTGCTATCCAGCTCATTTGCATATGCATACAACATTGTGCAAACATATCACCAATCAGTGGTGCAATATTTCCAAGCTGTGACAGGAGTCGGCCTAATTGTTCCCGTAACCTTACGCTTCACTTCAAGGTGTTTAGTTCCTACATCTGCTTGATCAACACTGATAAAGCTTGGATTGTATACAATTATGTTGCAACAGCGCACTGTATGTTAATGTTTCAATAACAGCTGTATTCTACCTTTGTACACTTACAGTTGCCACAATGAAACACATTTTGAGTCTTGTTGGTAAAGAGTCAATGAGTGGAATACTTTGCACTGAGGGCACGTCCCCCCTCTCCCCTTTAGCCATTTAAATTTGTTTTGTTGGCAACAAATTAACCCCCAAAATATTATGAAATAGGCAGAAATTGCACCATTTTACGGTTATTTTTCAAGAAAAAAGCCCTCCCCCCGACCTCTTTGGAACACGCTATCTTTTATCTCCTTGTGCCCCCCCCCACACACTCCTGGATCCACCCCTGTGTGAGCCACCTTACTGGAAAGGTATGACTGAAATACTGTTCAATGTGAATCCTCTTACAAGTAAGAATAAATATTCATCTATCAAGACACACTTAAAGTCTTAACAATACATTCACATTTAAAATTAGTGAACACCTTCAACTACAAGGATTTAGAAAGAAATTTTTTTATGTAATCATTCGTTTTATTCAGAAATCAAATTTTTATAACCTAAGGGAATCTGAAACTAATTGGCTTAAAATCATTCATTACTATTTCATTATTTAAAAAAAATAATTATATAATCATTCGTTTTATTAAGAAATAAAAATTTTATAACCCAGGAAATCTGAAACTAATTGGCTTAAAATCATTCATTACTATTTCATTATTTTTAAACAACAAATATGTTTATTGGGTGTTAAAGGTGTGTTGTACTAATTAGATAAAAGATATAGTCAAAAACATGATTTAATTGAAGACCAATGGAATGGTGGATGTGTTTGTTTATGAAGTGTGAACAGTGGCATACTAGATCAAGACTGTCCTGTAATGCAACCAAACACCTTAATTTTTTGTTAATAGCGAGGGCGCGAAACAGAAATTAAAGAAGCATTGGCACTAATTCAGGCATTTCTGTTACTGACACTTTCATAGATTTCAACAGTTCTCCATCTGTCAGTTTGAAGAAAAAGACTGGATATCCAAGACAGTCAGATATTCAGTGAGTATATTGGCTGGTACGACAGATAGTGCCCAAGTCGGAGCAATCTAACTGTGAACTGCAGTCATTGCTGTATGGTCACAAATAGCTAGTTGATTGGATTTATAGTGGGGCTAGGCAGTCTTTTAGCCATATGCCCATTTTGCCAGTTGAGTGCAGGAAAAATGCCACATCATGAATGGGGATCTGGATGGTTTTGACACAGTGAAATCTGCAAGCTACGGCTGGTACTGATGAACCAATGATGATAATGTGGCAGCGCATCATATGATCACTGCATGTAGACATACAGACAACTGCAGAAAAACATGCCGAGCCCCCCCCCCTTGTACTGTGGGAAATGAACCCATGACCCTTAGGTTGGAAGACCACCATCCAACTGACTGAGCTTCCCTGCCACCCTGCTCACAAATCAATCATTAGGCAATAGCTGAGGTGAAATGGATTTTATAGTGGGACTCAGCAATTTTGCAGCCATATGCCCATTTTTGCCAGTTTAGTGCAGGAGGAAAGCCTGCATCACCAGTGTGGAGCTGGATGCAATGATGCAGTGAAACCTGTGAGCTACGGCTGGTACTGGTGAACCAATGGTGATATCACAATGTGACAGTGCACCACATTATCACAGTGACTACTGCAGAGAAATGTGCCAAGCCCCCTACGACGGGAATCGAACCCACGACCTTTCGGTCAGAAGGCCGACGCTCTACCAATTGAGCTACCCCGCCGCCCCTTCATTAGGCAATAGGATTCCATTCAGAGAACTGGTTAAAACTGCAGACTGGATCACAGAATCAGGTAAAAAGGCTGTATTTGGGCGAATGATTTGGGGTTTTAGAACTTTTACAGGGTTTTCAGCCACAAGATCATGGTCTCACCAACAGCATGTCAATATCGGGGCTCCTGTTTCTCCGGGCCGAAAGAGCAGTGCCCCGGGCGGGACTCAAACAACAATCACCAATGCTGGCAGACTACTGGGCCAACACGCTAACCACTGCGCCATCCTGTGCCTAGGCTGTAATAAAACATCAGTTGCACAATTTCAACATGTGACAAAAATATTTAAAAACTACCCACCTGTCGGTTGCAGTTTCCACGCGGTCCAACTCTTAAATATCCACCTCCACTAACAGATGTATTTCCTTGGTGACATAATTTTATATTTTCCAGAATTTTAGCACGCACTTGTTTCATTGGATAAACACAAATTGCAGAGTCCACTGTTCCGCTGGTTACATCATGACGAGAGAAAAGGCCCACAAGAATTTTTTCATTTTCTCCGAGAGACAAAGCATCTCGTAGATCCGATGCAGGATGTATCAGAGCAGATGCTTGAATTTCATTGTAATCAACTCCGTCCGCTTCACATTTAATAGGAATATCTGCATAGGAGAAGAAGTTGGGATCTTTCTGACAAAGCTGGACAATTTTGGTGACATTTTTGGTCATTCTGCGATCATCCACCGAATCTCTCTGTACTGTCAGGAAGTAGCTGTAGTTGCTGGAACTGAATCCTGAAATGTACTTGATCCGATAACTTGAACCAATTTCACGCTTCAGGTACACAGAAGATGATCGACCTTGAAGTGCATTTGTCACGGCAGCCAATGAAAATTTGTCTTTCCGTAGACTGCGACTACTGATGGCAGGCACCTCGTCTCTGTAGATCCTGTCAGCACGAGTTCGCCCAGTGAATGTGGTTCCGACATAGAGGACATCATGGTTGGAAGGTGGTGGTCCCGGTGCAATAAAGGCAACAGTGGATGCATTTGGTTCATTTGCAGCAACAGCGTAGTCCGTAACCTGGTCTCCATCGTAAAATTCTTTCACCCGAGATATATTCAGTAAATTTCTAGTTTCACATGCACCCTGATAAACGCTTCCGCAAGTGACCAGCTTATTTCTGTTCTTATCAATCAACAAAACTTTATTATAGTTCAAGGTTTCCTGTTTCTCATATGAACATTGATCTTGCTTTGGTGCGCAGTTTGGACTATCAAGATGTGGACCTGTTTTAGCTTCGACCAGAACAGTAAGGTTTGAATCCAATTGATAGATCTTATTCACACCTCCTATATAGACAATTCCAGTTTCATAATCAATAGCCATGTGAGTCAGCTGACGACCAAGATACACGCCATCCACCAGGTGGCAGCACAGCCCCAAAAGCAGGCACAAACTAGTGATTCGAACTCCCATCATGCTAGTCTCGTCTTGTCAGCATCTCTTCTTGCTATATCCATGAGATGTTACTGAATCACTTTCCCATTCAGGAATGAGACAAACTCCTTGTGAATCTATTGAAGTCGTGCTGGGTACAGCTTCATCTCATCTCATCTGCAACAGAAAACAACACATGATAACCTTGCAATGTTCAGAGCACTTGCCACTTAACATACTAAGCTTAGCAATTACCGACATCATTTTCACAGCAAGTTCAGTTTCAACTCGCTGCTCGCCGATTAAAGTCCTTCAAACACCATTTATTCCTGGTAAGCTGTTTTGCCTGTTTGCCCACAAACAGAGTGATTAAACTGTGCATTTGCAAGAGCCACACATACACAGGAGGCTTGGCACAAGGTCCCAACAGTGCCACTCAAAGGGTTCCAGCAGCACGAAAACTCCTTGATGATATATGTCTCTGTTATCTGCTGCACAGGCTCACAGTCGTGTGTGAAGATATAACGCTATTACTAACACCTATTTTTACCTTCTGGGCCTGCACAAATGTGATTTTGATTGATCAAGAGAACCACTGAGGTAGATACAAAAAAGACTGTTATCAAGTCAGATGACATAACCTATATGTTAGCAACAACAGTTTCCCAGCAACACTGTTAAAATTGTATTCTTGAGCTCAACCTTTTCTTAAATTCCTGAACAGATCTTTTTCACACTCTTTTGTAAACAAGTAATACTGAAAGGCATGTAGCAAAATTCTATTTACATCTTGATAACTTGAATTTCACAGAGAACACACAGTTGAAAACATCTTAAACACAAACAAACATGCATATGGTAAAACTTCCAAAATTTCAAATTTCTAAAAATTATAAAATGTTACCTTCAAGAGTGTCCAAAAGTTAGAATTTTTCACTTACTTTTTGATGGCAATTTCCAAAATTTTGTATTCCAACTTTATCACAGATCACTAACCTCCAAAAATTTGAACATATCAAACAATAATAATTTTTTTCTGTTTGAATTTGAGAAGTTTTACTATAAATGTGCATTTCACAAATAAAAGCTTTCTGCCAAACAGTAAAGTCTGTTATATGTTCATATTAATTTTTCCTCCAAAAGATCCAAGACTTGTGCCAAAAAATAAGAATACTGTACACAGCAGCAGCAACAACATATTTCACGCACTGGGTTTATTCATAGACATGTTGGCTACACTGTGAAGGCTCCCTCTTGTCACAGGGCTAATTATCAGCCTGATGTGGAGAGTTTCAAGTGGATGGATACTTGTCAACCTAACAGCACTTGAATATTCTACGCCATACAACTCCTAACTATCATGTTTTTAGGCAAGATGGGATACGTTGGCAGGAAATATCACAAAATTTGGTTAATTACAGGACATGTAACACGCTTATAAACCGAAAACAACATTCAAGGTCATTTGTATCGACTGGGAGAGGAGAAACATTTCTCTACATTTCTGTCAGTAAGTGAAACCAACATGAGCACCAAACTTTCAATGCCAAGAAACATTTTAAAACATACATGACTGGTGCCCTCCTACCTTTAGTTGCAAGTTTACACATAAACCAGTGAGATCAATAAAGCCAATTCAGAGCCGAGATCATGTTTTACATTGAAAGGCAATATTTCAGCAAAAACACAATGACAAAGAGGTCAATATAAGGAAATGAGAAAGCAAAGATTCCCATTTTAGTTGTCTTGTATGACAAGCATGGTACTACTGTAGCCCAATTCTTTCTAAGTGACACCATGTCACTCCCTGGAAACCCAACAAGGTCTTAATTCAAAGAAAATCTCCACCTTTATAAATCGTCACAAATTTATACACTTCAGTACTTTAAGTGCTTGTGAGCAGCCTGGCTGTAATTTGGCGCTATATAAATAGATTATTATTATTATTATTCAGTAACCGAAACATGGTGACAAAGCAAACACTAAATTAAAACTATCATAAAACTCATTACACATAACTCCAGTTGAACAGTCCCTTCTCTGTTTTTAAAATACAAAACAACTTCCCAACCTGTCGAAAAACAAGATTCCAAACAATTCTCTTCCTTCTCTTTCGAAGCTGCTGTTTCTCAGTAAAATCCAACATCAACAGATCTAATTTCAAATCAACTGGGTTCATAAAAATGTCACCATCAAGATAAAGCAAGGAAAACAATTCACACTATTGTTAGCGTGACACCAATTAACTCACCTGAAAAATGCGAGCTACTCAGTTTAACACCCTAATTAATTTGCACCTGTCCAATTAAGCACCTTCAGGTGTGACTGCAACAGAAGCCTTCAACTGCAACACTCCCCTTGCGGAACACCCTCACAGAGCCCCAACCCCACATGTAATAACAGGTTACCTCTGAATCTTCTCTTTCAAATGCAGGCTTGTGAAACAGACCCTTAATAAACACCCCCTGAGGGGTTAAAAGCCTAATGCAATCTTCTGGACCCTTAAAAATACCTGCCCCCTGGGGCACCCCTTTCTTGTAATCTCAAGACCCCCCTTTGCTAACGTCCTTAATTCCTGCTTGTGTCAGTGAAGGCAACAGTAACCAAATACACTGTTAAATAGGTCATTAACGAGAACTAAGTATTTACCAACCATGATCAGGTGGTGCAATTTCCAGGAAATTAAGGAAACTACGGGGAGGCTTTTAAACCTGAATTCCTTCAATTTCCTGGCTAGCTTTTCCATATTGGTGAGCATGTCATGCTCAAAGGTTCTAATTGGTGGCAGGCAAGATGTGTCCATCAGTGCTGAAGCTCACGAGTATTTCTTTCAGAGTATTTCTTTAAGTCAATCTGTCAATAATCTCTCCGGATCAGATTGTCATAATTATAATCCGATTCATGCCAAAAATCTTAACTCAAAATTCAACCTGTATTTGTGATCCAGGATTTCATATTTTCTCTCTAAAATAATATTTTTACTTGTAAATCAGAGCACGTCTATACAGTTCCATGTTAAACAACTTCCAAATCAAGAAATCTTATCACCAACATGGCTGACACACATTGGTTAACAGGGTTAATCAGCTTACTTAGGTAACCAATAGATAAACAGGTTCTGGAAAGCAAGTGACACTTAACCCCATTCAGACTAATTTGGCTTAAACTTTTAAATGCGTTTCTCCTGTATATCCCAACTAATCTTGATTGACATTGATAGGGTTACAGTAAAAGCTTGGCAGTGTTAAATTCCTGGATGACACTTTACAATCAAGATTTTATTACTTTCATTTCTAAAACCCTGCATTCAGGCCGATTGACTTGATTGATTTTTTCCAACAGAATGACACTGTCACTTTAAACAGACCTAGTGAAATTAAGTGAAGCAAATGCTCAAATTGGTAATTCAATCCAACACAAATTTGCCATAGATACTTTAGTCACTTAAGGATGTACTAAAGAATCCCTAGCGAGAGCTTGAATCAATACCACTAGCGGAAGACTGGCAAGAAGAACATGGACAATTTATGGACAGTGAATCTTCATACCTTCTTCAAGTGGGAGTTGAAAAGTGTTGGTGAAACATGAGCAAGAGGAAGAGTTGGCAAACAGACTTAAACTTTATTGCAATGACAAGTTAAAATAGCAAGACAGTTTGTACATATAATTTTGTTTGCTGGCCTTGTATATCTGATCTGCCCAAAAAGGTGATAAAAGCCTGCGTGTTAATTGGCTAATTCATGTAATTAGCCATGTTAAAGGGTTAATTATGATTAACAGAAAATACCAAGCAAGAGAATTTACATTCCAGGAGCTCTTAGTTGTTGGTGACAAAGCTGAAAATTGCTGAAAACCATTAAATCCTTCATTCAACCAACAGAACATCAAAGACTCCAAGCACAACCGACTAAATGATCTAATCCAGTACATGACTGAGCTGCCGCTAAAAACATGCACTTCTGATTCACTGAGAAAATAATAAACTGCAAAAATACATGTTATAGAGACTTGAACATTCCTCACTTGTTTTGAGAACAAACTCGAAACAAGTGCATAAGGAAAACAACACGAAGTATCTGCCATTCTGCAGTGTTTTAAGAGCATAATGTTCCACTTGAGGTAAAAACAGACTGCGCAAGCTGGCACATTTCACAAGTAATAAATTCTTGTATTGCAAACACTGCCACCAGAAGGAGAATTACCACAAAAATAGTTCCATGTTTTGAGCCAGCTATCCTCAAGACAGTTTCACGTATTGCTCTGTACATTGTCAGACATTTTTGTTATTGCCAGAACCATGTGTCAACAACTTGAGTGAAGTTTATGATGGGTGTAAAGTGAAATATACTCCGGATGTGGCTATAACTCTTCCAGTGTTCCAGCTCGTCAATGCCGCCAGATATGCTCCGCTTTCTTTGACATGGTCATTATCAATGCTACACAAATACTAGGATGCAAATCTGCACAACAAGATAAGCAATGTTGCCACACCTTTCTTACTTTGTAATAACATCCTTCAACTTATTTCCAAGTGAAAGTGCCAAGGAGTTTAACTTGAAACCTGACTTATTTTTTTTCTCTCAAACCGACATATCCATCACTCAACATGTCCTGTAACCCAAACATACTTGGAATGAGTTGCACACATATACTATGTGAATCATGCTACTTTCCCATGAACTACTTACAGGTCAGGTAGGACAGGAGGCAAAGACCAAGAGTTCTTAGCAAGATATATTCCTCGATAACATCTCCAAAAAGGCTATTTAAAAAATTTCTTTCCAATATGAACCTTTCATCTACTTGATTGCCCATCCCAAGCATTAACAATACAGCTATTAATATTCAAACCGCAAACAAAAGAGAGGTTTTGCAGTTCATTAATTCTTATTCAATGTGAAGTCTCACAACCAGTTTGCAGATAGAGCCAGTTGTATGCAAAACAGCATTTAATACTATTCAGCAAGCAGCCTAAAGTACATTTTTGTCAACTTGCAGGCAATTTAGATTGCATTATAATACCCCAACTGGGAGTTGTGCTTCTTAGAGACATTCCAGAGCTTACAATCCTTCCATTAGAAAAAGACTTTTCGATTGCGGCCACAACACATTCCATATTTTAATTTTAATTCAAACCACTCTGCTCCAATTTTACCTCGCTTAATGAATGTGCATGAGAAGCTATGTAAACAGCAAAGAGCTAATACATTCCACACAACTCCTTTCATTAAAGCAAAAGTCGATATACACTGGCATGGAGATAGGGACAGACAGACTTTTCACAACCTTAAACAGAAACACTAACATTGTTACAAGTCAAGCCAATAAAAAGAGTTCTAACAAAACACAAGATGAAGGCACACCCTCACAAGGTAGATGAACACAAAAACAATTTAAGAAAATTCATAAAGAAGTCTTTGAAGTTAAAGATGCTACTTTAGATTACTGCTACTAAGAACACTTGAGATACATCTCCATGAGATGCAAGAGCTTGATCATTATTTTCTTTCACTTAAAGACCTTCTCCAGCTATTTAGTGAGCTATATCTTTCCCTGCGATAAGGTGAGCACAACACATAATAAAAGCTTGATAAGAAAGGAGGTTACTATGAGCCTAATGAACAGCTTGATCGAGGTATCTACATTAAGATGACAAGATAAATATACAGCATTAAGATGCTTGAGAGTCTAGACATCCTACATAATACAAGCAAATGTTTTGCAGAACAATGATCACAGCTAGAAAGTATATTGTAAATCTGATTCAAACTGAAGAGGGCTTAATGCTTACATTCCTTTCATCATAATAGAGTCAAAATTTAATACATAAAGTGAAAGTAGGATTTTCTGCCTGAGACAACAACTCCTAAAAACCCTCTACAAACTTGTACACTTACCTCAATGAAACTGACAAGGCTCTCTCCAATGTCTAATTCATGAAAATGAGGGGTTTGATGTAAATATGAATTAAATGAACTCAAACTCTTTGTTTTAAAGTATCATGGTGATATGAAACTCAAACATTAAACACTTATCTCATTCATCCACTGAGCCAGCTACATCCTTGTATAACACTCTTGAGATACAAGTGCTATGTAGGAACAATGTGATTCTCAAACTGCCATTGTCTGTTACAATGTAGCAGGGCCCTCTTGAGATGTGGAGGGTATGTGACAACAAAGCTATTCCACCCAATTGCCTTCATATGTTGAGAAGAACAATCTGATCCAGCTAGTAGGATGAAATCCCTCCTGGCCAAAGTGGCTGTAAACAAACACATATGCACCCCCACCCCACCGCCTCTTGCAGAGTACAAGTAGTTGAGAGTTGGCCCAGTGCACAAAAGGGTGCCACCGAAATGTCACAACATATGCCAGACTTTGCTTGCCTTTGAGAGGAAATAACATTTACAAGCAGGAATTGTACAACCTACACAATATGAAAATTATTACGGGGAAATCGGAAAAGAAATTGCTATGTCACGAAGGACAATTTCATGTATACTTTTGTAAGGTTACGAAACGAAATTGATATTTTCATCGCCAATAGACATTTGAACTTTAAGCTGAATAATGCCAAACACGAAACCTACAAAACAACAAAGGAACTCCTTAATGTAATCTCCAGGAATCATTGTACAAGAGAAAACTTGTCAAACATTGGAAATAAAAAGTTATTTTTGTCAAGAATACTATTCAAAATGCAATTAAAAATTCTCAAGATAAGTAACATGTTCAATAATATTATCCAAAATTCATAGGTGTCAAGATTTTAAGAGTGACACTGTGTACATACATCAATTTACAATATCTTTGATTAGGCAAGACCATAAACTGAATACATAAGTTGACAAAAGCAACTTTACTTTCCAAACAATAACCTTTACATGACACAAGAGATTCTCTCTTGCCGAGGAGGATCCATTATATTCCTGTCTCTCTTAAATATACCCAACAGATTATTTCACTTTATTTATGCACTACTCCTATCACTTCACATTTATTACACTAAGTTATAATGGTACAAATCCTGTAAGTCAAATCTCACAAGTACATACCAGAACCCATCAGTCCTGAACTGAGCCTTCACAGGGCTTTAACCAGTCTTTCAGCTTTACCACTGTGACCCTTTAATAACTATGAATATGTAAAAGAAAGGAACGAATTACATGCCTGCTTCACAAGAAACATAATTATAGTACTCCTCGCTTCATAACACAACAGTATAGATAGGCATCAGCTATATCTAATGTTAGTTAATACACGTACCAGTTCTGAAAACATCCAAATAAGACTTTGGTCCAAGCAGTGACAAGAAGGCTGCCCTCTCTAACAGTGGAAAGTATGTCTGAACTAGCAGATCAGTCAGCTTTGGATATGCTTGTGTCTACCAGGTGAACTCGAATGTAAGTGCTCTTTGATTAAATCAATGTGGCAAAAGATTTCAAATTTCATACCTTCATTCCACGACCATGACTGAAACATTCGGAGTCCCAGCTTGTGTAATTGTGGACACACACCTCAATACATTCCTAGCTCCATCTCTGTCATCAATCACAGTTTCAGTATCAACTCGTATCCAAAACCACATGTCTCCCCACTGGCTACCATTGTCCAAGAGTGACCAAGTCCACCTTATGGTCATTCCCTAAATGTTTGAGCTTTCCCTTTAAACTACGTCCAGCTGTGGTCAGAAACAATGGTCATGTGCTAATTTCAATCAGCTGCTGCTAGTTCCAAGTCTCCATCGCTGACCATTGGTCATTTTAATTCATCCCATGTGGTCAGCTGTCCAATCAGAAGCCCAATTACACCAGTCTGACCAATCACGGCTTCAGAAGTAATTCTGTGATCTATTTCATGTTATTGCTTACTGAGGTGTCTGCCAGACAAGTGATAAATGACCAGCGAAAACCAATCTGATGACCACTGTACGGCCATTTCATTTACTCCAGCTGTTTGATTGGTTAATAATGGGAAAGTTAATCAAAAATAAACTTTTACCTACATGGGGGCTCCATGTCTCCCTCCCACCCAAACAAAAGGACATGTCATCTGGATGAATAGGATAGATTTCATGTCCTCAACAACAATAATTATAAAGTAATTTAAGGCCAACTCTTGTCAATACATGTTGTCCATCAAACATCACACAAATAAACAAACCCTGAAAGTTGATAGCCATGCTTACTGCCTACATGACAAGATTAAATTTAAAGATTAAAGCGAAACATCTGGGGAAGGTGGACAGTTCATGACCAGACCAACTATTTACATAAAAGACATAAAAGTACACAAGTCTTTTGTGCAAGTGACCAGTGATAGACAGCATCATAATGAATGAATGAATGAATGAATAAACAGGAAAGGAATAAAAGACAAGGAAAGAAAAGTACATGTATATCAATAAATCTGATGTTCCTGATAGGGCCAAGTCAGTAAGAGTGAGCGAGTGAAATGTATTTTTACATTGCAGGGGAGAATATTTCAGCCATAGCACAATGTGCTGTGCAAGAGGCACATCAGGCAAAGGGACAACACAGGATGGATAGTAAAAAAGAGAAAGCTAAATATCCTCATTTTAGACGGCTCTTACTTGTATAAAGACAAAGATATGATACATACGTCAATGCACTTGTGCACCTGGTACTAATTTCTCCAGTTATGATTTTGACCAAGCTTTTACTTATGCATGAGGCTATGTCTGCCCAGCAGCGTTATTATTACCAACACTAAGTGCGATGTCTATACATGTAAGACAACCGACCAATCAGCACACAGCCGAGGGCAGTAATAATGTTCAGTATTCCCTGTGAAGCCTCTGATGAATGGAAGTATCCCAGCAGGAGCTTTACAAGGAGAAATTATAGGTTAGCTGGACAACAGTGATAATCAACGCTTATAACATGAAGACGCCATGGTGTGAGGCTGCACTTTTGTAGGAGTGTGTATATTGATGGGAAGTCTAAGAATACAATGCATCCCAAAATGTCGCTGATTCACGCAGTCACTCCTCTCTTCAGAAGTACTGAAGCCATTATAGTACTGTACTACAAACCGCAAGATGCCAGTCAGCAGATAAGTGTATGTGTTATCTTCCCGGCTTCTAGGCTGCCACTTATAATTAGCACCCTGCCATTGTATGAAGTTTACAGAAGTGGAATCTTGTTTTCAAAGCATCATTTTGATTCAGCATTCGAAGTGCAGACCGATTTCTCCAAAATAGTCAAATCAGGTCAAGAGATGATTTCCCCAACTTAAATATAATGCACGCTCCTGAATACCCGTTCCAAGTTTGTAAACACTGCTACAAAGGAAACTAATGAGTTGATACCATGTTCATATCTTGACAAAACCTCAAGTGTCCAGTGTTTCTGTGCTGAAATTGATTTCACCATCTTCTCATGCTCAGATCTTTACAAGTTTTAAGGACACTTCACTGCAGGGTATCACGCCAGGGTCAGACATTGTCGTTCACCTGTCACTTAAGTCTTCGCTTCATGTAAGACTCTTGTGCCATGCCGTCCAAACGCAAAGCTTTCCAGTCTGCTAATTTCTTCATTACCTTTAGGCTAGCACCAAACAATCCTACGCCAGTCCATCATGATGTGCGAGGAAATGAGTGTTCTTCATTCTTATTAAAAGTCTTAGTTCTTATGGACATGCTTTTCAATACCTTATATTACAGCAGTACAAGATAGAAATTCATACAAAATGGTTTCTGATCTACACTGCTAGCTCAAAAGTCATGAACTGAGGATTGATTTCCTATATAACCTGGAGAGCATTCAAACTAACAAAGCCAGGCAGCTACAGACTGTCAAGAATCGTGGCAAAGAAGACAGGGATTCATTCCATAAAACAATCTTAGCGCTAAGTTGATCACAAATCCTTAAGACTGAGACTTCACCATATCATTTTAATATTAAAATCTCGATCACAAAGACTTACGATCAACTTGGAGCTACCAATCACTTTGTGGAACTGAGCCCCAAACCTTATAAACCTCACTGTTTTGGGATACCAATAATTCTTTCGTCTTTTCTTTTACAAACATTTAAGCATCTGATGAAGGAGTAAGGATATATTCAAAAACGTTGTGTTAAATAAATACAATGATTTTTTTTCTCATTGTGATGTGCTTCTAAATGCCTATCTCAAACATTTAAGCAATGAAACATATTTAGGCTTAATGTTAAGGGGTCTTTACAAAAGTCTACACTATCACATTACATTATTGCTAATCTTCAAAGACTCTTTGATAAACACTTTTCATTCTCAAACTGAATGGCATATGGTGCATGGACAATTTACTCACCTTCTTACATCTAAATTTAACAGTTTTGCTAGCACATTAGTAGTCTTTAAGGCCAAGCTTAGCGCTCACAGTAATACCACAAAGGTGCTTTTACCACTAGCTCATCAATCTAAATACACTCAGTTAAAGTGCAACTGGACATGTGGTCACTTTAATCTGTAGAATGTGATGAGGACTAGTGCAATTGTACATGACGTTAGTGGTACCTGTTCACACCTTCTGTCAGAGATCAGAGAGATGTGCAGTACCAGCAAGCTTTATGACAGGGAACAACTCTTATTGGACCAGTCTGGATGACATTAACCACTCATTACAGTTACTTCATGGATCCTTGATCCAGACTCTTAACAGCTGACTGAGTGTTCCTGTAATACCAGAGATTCACAGAAGATTTTTGTAGGTTAAGTAAGACTTTTTCCATATACTCAAGCCTAATATGAAAATGAGAATGTCAGTACTTATGACAAGGAGAGGAGATAAAAGATAGAGGAAATGTTCAATGGAGCGTTTAAGACACTATACTATTAATATATGGAACTCTCTC
>JAUELE010273048.1:0-18152 GCA_031471655.1 Diodora aspera
ATCAATGTCCTCTTCGAGATATCCAAAACAGTGTTATCTGCTAATAAAGCGTTTAGATGAAGCTGACAGAGTGACATGGGCTACACATGTTAATTAATTAAAGAGCTGCTGTTTAAGTATGGTTTTGGACACGTTTGGATAACTCAGGGAGTCGGTGATGCAGCCACTTTTCTTAATACAATTAGACAGAGACTTAAAGATATTGTTGTAAAAAAGATTGGCATAGTTTAATTTCTGATAGGGGAAAATTGTATAGTGAATATTAATGTCTTTTAAATACTGAATTTTATCTTTCTGTTGTACATATAAGAAATTATAGACGTATACTCTGTTTGTTAAGAATAGGGCATTTACCATTAACGGCTAACACTGGAAGATATAGACAGATAGAGCAACAAGAAAGATTATGTAAATTATGTCATCTATGTGAGATTGAAGATGAATATAATTTTTTACTTGTGTGTCCTTATTTCTGTGAATTAAGAAATCAGTCTATTCCTCGTGTTTATACAGTATACCCTAATACATTCAAATATAAATCTTTAATTTCATGTAATAGTAAAATAATACTTGTTAACATTGCTGTATATATTATAAAAGCATTGAATATACGCATGTCAGGATTGTAAATACCCGTCACTTGCTTTTGTAAATATGTTATATGTTGTATGAAATATGTACATGGGCCATTGGCCTTTCTGCAAAAAATTACTTACTTACTTACATATCAATCCTGTGTTGTCCCTTCCTTGATGTGCCTCTTGCACATTACATTGCACTATGGCTGAAATATTACCCCCTGCCATTTAAAAATTGATTTCAACTCAACTCAACTCAAACATTGAATCTTTAAAGTTGGATAAACAAAACTGGGAAAGATAAACATGCATTAAAATATGCACAAATCACGATTGATGCATAAAACATATAACAAGTTTGTGACTCTTACACGTCTGTACATTTTTATGATTTTTTTTCACCCTGGGGTGTCAGAAGGTGCTATGAGCTATTTCGAACTTTTTGATTGGATCTTGAAAATGTTCGTTGACTTTCGACAATCTAGGGCATATGACTCCACCCACGGCTCGTTCAGATGCCCTGGATTCTCTCCTATTTTGAACGATCGTTTCCGGGCCGGTGTTTTGACCAATCAGTGGGCCTTTCACAGCGAAGGCTTGCGTCCAATCATGTGGCGCGTCTCTCTTAACACTCAGCGAAGCAAAGATGTTATATATTTCGTCGCCGATAGAGGCACAAGGCGACGTAAAGCAAAGATGTTATGTGTTTAAATTTATCAACAGTTACTTCTCTTGCTGATTTCTCTCGTGCAGTTAATGCGAGATTTCATTGGTTGTCTATATTTAGCAGATCTGGACTTTCCATACACACAAACGACTATCGTGAATAAGAGTAAATCAGGGCCTTTGAAGGACCCGATGGCGGAGTCAAAAATGTCCTCAATTTCGAAGATGACTCGGAACGTATCGGAAGACCAGCATATAGGGAATGGCGGTGTAATTGAAAAGAAGAAAATCAATCATTGTCCATCAGCCGTGACATAGTAAATACGGTGTTCATTTATTAGCCACACAATTTTGTAATTATAAATTTAGTTTGTTATTCATTTAACACAGAATGCACCTTATCTTATAGTATCTGTCAGTAGCATTTCAGAATGCACCAACCATATCTTGTGTTCTGGAATCAGCTTTAATAAAATATATATACTGATGGGCAAAAGTAAGTATACCAAATGATTTCAATTTTTTTCCCTTACGTCTTTATGCCATAGTTGATCAAAAGGATGCTTAGATTTCGGTGAGTGTAATTTGATTGACATCATCTCATCGATAAACCTTCCAAATCTTGAAGGGATATCTCCTGTTTATCCAACGCATTTGTAAATTTATTAAGTAGTCTCTTAAACTCTTGGTATACTTTCTTTTGGACGTCAGTTTATTTAGTTTCCCTATAATAAATGTCACACATGTGGAACAGTTGACGGAGTTTAGGTGGCGTTTTGTTTCAATTGACAGTCCACAGTAGTCCGCATCACCTATTATTGATCTTTATTCCTCCTTTGGAGAGCATAAACATGAATACAGACTATTTACAATCAACTGAATAATGCACGTTGCTTTCTTTAGAGGACATTAAATTATCATATACTATCATAAAACCCCATCTTTCAGATGGTATTTAATGTTTATATACGACCCGTGCTTGTGACCCAGTTAACGAGTCCACACACCAAACTTTGATGTAACGGCTGTCTGGATTTCCCTGGAGGTCGCAGATGATCGGCATTTTCCGGCGTCACGAGCAGTTCAGACAAAAACTGTACACAATAAGAACGCCTTCGCCATTCTGAATGACTAGAAATCGCCCGGTTATCATATATATTCTCTGTACCTTCCAGTAAAAAATAATGTTTGAAAAATAAAATCGATTTTCGGCGTACTGTCTCAAGACAATTGTTCACCTTTAGCAACTTTAATTGATATGAGGCTGTAAATCGTTTTATAGTATGTTCGCCTACGTCAGTATTGGCGAGACTTGACGTACCTTTAACCTTTCTACAGCAGTAGGTAATCCGGAAGGACGCAGTATCATGCAGGCATACTTTCGCATTCAATATGGAAGCGCATAAGTGTCACAGTATGACATCAAAAATCTACGTAAATTTAGATGATATTATTATCTACGTATATGATACTAACATCTACATATGACTCTACGTAGATGACAGTATCGTCTACGTTTGACGTCGGAACTTTTCTGCATGAGAAAAATTGACCTGTAGACTTTGTCTCAACACAGTCATTTAGTGAAGATAATACCTGGAATCCTCATATTTAAGTTCCTCGGTTTTTAATATAGTCTCTGAAGTAAGATTAATATTTCTATTTTTTTTAAAAAGTATATTGGAACGATATACATTTGTAATAAAATAAATAAGATCCCAGAGAGTTTGCTCACTTCAGAAGTTGCAGCTATCTGGACTGGGGAAATTTCTAGACTGTATGCTCTCTGTTGTAATAAAACTTCAGCCTATGGGCTTAAAAATGAGGCCCCCCCCCCCCCCATTTATTTTACCCATAGTCCTAAATTCAGAGATATTTTTAGTTTGATGTCCCTTACCGAACGCACTTCACCACGTCAATGGTTGACGGTTAATGCATGGCTAGTGTGTACTTCAAGATCTACATGTATATGAATGTAAATGCTCTTAGAGGCTTTCATACATACAAGACGCAACGGACTCCTGAAAACGGTGATATTCTTGACACAAGTTTTAATACTTTCAACACTTACGACGGTCACTCTGTATCTGTTACTTGGACTGTATTCGTGTTTACTGACTACCAGTATATACCAACTCAGTTATAATCTTAAATAGTGTTTCTTCAAACGTTATTTTTCCAGTTAACTTGTTCTATTTTAAATGCTGTTCAATTTGTCTTAGAAAGGATTTGAATCAATGAATTTTGTCAGGAATCAATTAAATGCTGGTTTTGTACATATTTCGCGTTTAAGCCGCTGTCGTAATTTCAAATTTAAGTCTCTTTAAAAGTAACAAATTCCACTATTAATACTTTGGCTTAATAACGTGGATTCCTGGTACATGCATGTACATTGTATATGTCAATTGCAAAGCCTAAATGTATTTCAGAATTGATCCGATCAAGCGGTAGAAGGGTGGGAAGGGGGGGGGGGGGAGGGAGTGTGTGTCAGGCATTTCCGATCCCGGGCATGGCCAGTTTATTGCAGTAGGAACACTCATATCACAAGTCAGGGAGTTGATTGAGAAAAATGGTTAGAAAAGCTAGCTAAAACAAATTTAACTTTATTTTCTCAGATGGACTCATCAGGGATTCAAACTACTGTGCAGCAGAGGCATGGCGACTGTGTCGTAATGAGTTCCGTTTGCAGATAAATGACACATAACTGTATATTTACCGCAATCCGTTTGCCAGCTAAAGGCAGCTTCTACACTTGGATATCGAAAGGGGAGGTAACTAGCCTTTGATTTTTCCTCTATTCCCACAGGTTCGTTAAAGAAACCAGTCGGAAGAGTTCGGGTGTCCATATAGTCTCTGATACGCATCGGGTCGTCATACGATAATGCGCCACCCTTGGTTTGCGCTGAGCTGAATCTATTACATTTGTGGTCGTGTGTACTGATATCCCAACAGTTTAACAAGTTTAACAGTTTTAAAAGTTTGTTTGCACATGATAGTCTGCTCGGTATGTTCACACTTACCTTTGTAAAATGTTTGTGGCCAAACAATTTGAAATTTTATAGTAGAGAAATCCCAACCACTACTACTGCAAATCCGGCTTAGAATAAATAAGCAAATAAAAAGAATGAACACTACTTAGAGATAGGTGATGGATAGGTAAACCAAGGCGGACTGGGGAACAGCTCGCACCTGTCATTACGAGATACTCGTGTGTTCTGACTTAAACGTTGAGAGGATAGAAACAGTTAATGTTATTTTTCGCTATCGATCAAGACAGCGAAGGAAATGGAGTATCTCACTTTTAATCGCCATGTTCTCTGTTCTGACAGTTCCCGCTGATTGTGTTTTCCTACGGTCGTATCACGTTACATCTGTTGGCTTTTTATTATAAAAATCTTATCTGGTTTGGGCGAATGGCGGGCTTATATTTTTGATTGGAGATAGGGCCAAGTCGCTTGTCGTGGACTTGCCTATCTCTCATCACAGCTGCGCAAATACTGCTAGTGATTGTGAGACCTCATCGTTGAATCAGATAGGCTGTAACTCCCTGCTACGACCTTTTGTTTTGCGAAAACACGGCTACCCCAGCGGTGCAATCCGCCATTTCCATGACACAGACGCTGATAGCGCAAGATGAATGGCGCGATCGAGAGCCGATTAGATAAAATCTTGCGATAAGCCTGATAACACCCGCATACATAATTTGAGCCATCTCGCGACCTAGCTACTCTGCCATATAGATTCAAACTTTGATAAACCCGCCTCGCTTTCGTCTCCGGCGGCGAACAATACTAGTGATTTCATTTACTGCTCCCCGTGTCTTGTAAATCGACGAACTCTGCATCAGTGCTGACCTCTTGAAGGTCACAGCGCAGGCGAAAAGCCGGGAAGTAAGGGGTCACTGCGCATGCGACCCCGGTGTACGGAACTCTCTCACTGCACGCTGCAGAATACAAGCTTACATCAGAATGTCGAGAAGAAAACAATCGCATCCCAAGCCGCTGAAATGTAAGTATACATCTTCAGTCCTTTGGATATTGTGAACCTGTGAATCGTGTTGGATTATTGTGTGAAATCAACGATCGCAAATCGTGGAAGTCGGCGCGAAGCGGCATGTTGGAGCGCCAGATATCGCTAGCAGACGACACTTCATGCAGTAAGTTGGTCATAACAATAGACGCACAATTTATAACGAATCCGGCGTGAAGTCATTCATGATTCAGCGAGGATGTTCCTTTGACAGCTTTCCCCTGAAAAAGATTGATTTTGTTTTTGAATGGATTTATAACATCTACCGTGATCAAGCACCCCATTTCATTAAATATAAACAAGCACACAATACAAAATGAACTGAAATAATAGACCATCGACTTTCTGCAAACTCGAACATAATTCTCCCAGGCAGTTATGGTCAAAACAGGATTTAAAAGGATATAGGATTTGAAGATATAAGAGTAATGTAATAGTTATTTGTATTTTATTTGTGTTTTGTGACTGGTTTTCACAAGTATTTGTGTTTTATTTGTGTTTTGTGACTGTTTTTTACAAGTTTGCAGAAGACGACATGGATGTGTGATATGAGTCGACCGAGCATATTCTTGATAAAGTTGTAGAGCGTTTTTATTCTCAGTGAAATGACATTTCAAATAAGCATATTTGCCTATACATTTTAAAAAACCCAACCCTACGAGTATATCTTAATAGGTTTTATAGACATAAAATTTATGATTGCACAGTTTTACAAAGGATGTCAAGATATCGTATGAAGTTATTGGTTTAAAGTAGGACTTTTTACACGCAATGTTAGCTGTTATCACTGCTGACCGTATCTACTTGGTCAGTTCGGATTGAGTGTGTTTATCTTTCTCAACCTTAATCTACGGATGTGTCAATATTATGAACAGTCAGTGATGTTTGGATGACTCGAAGAAATTTTTATGACGCTCGTATTGTTATGTTGCATACATATACACGAATTCCTGTTTGTCAGACATTGTCTCAAAGGCGGACCGGAAAGGGGGGGGGCGAGGGGGTGGGGGTCCAGGATATATAAAAGAGACTGGAATACTACAGATTGCCCCACTTTTCATATTCACCTATGTATTTACATATGCTATTTCTGCATGAGAGTAGAGTATAGATTAACACATATACATACTGTCATGCTGTAGTGTCGATGTATTCATCTACGGAAGGTTACAGAAACCGATATCATACCTTAAATTAAAACAGTTTGTCAATACACAGTACAAATGTTGTTAAAGAGCAATGAAATGCGCGTGTGTAATGTTTTACATTGAGAAAATATGTTGTCAGCATCGATGTAACTTGCTTGGCGGAAAGTTACGAAAAAAACGATTTTTATATATCAAGTGAAATAATTTGTCATTACTCAAGAAGAAGTGTCGTTAAAGAGTTATAAAATGCACGTGTGTACGGCTATAATATATGAAGAGCAGTCGTAGTGGCAGTTATAACCCAGCTGGGGAATATCTGTGAGGGCCTGGGTGTTTAACAGCGTATATCACACGGCGGACGTGATATGGGCCGATTGTTCCTTATCGCTCGCTATCGTGGAGGCTTACGTCGTCATCGTTTCAAATAGGGACATCTCAGCCCCGACGTTGAAGATTCCTCGGCGATTTTCCTGTATCTATGGGCAGGGGTTTGATGACAGGGTCCGCTGGGAGACGAGTTTTATCAGAAAACAAACAGTCCCAGACCTGTCCGACACTGATACAGGCTACCGACACTTGGCCTAGAGTGGGTGTTATAAGTGTATGTCCGCATGAAACTAGATATTCAGAAATTGTTCGAGCAGTTTTATTTATCTGTCAGTTTTACTCTGATGTACAGAAATCGGTTGGGGAGTCTTAACAATGTCGCCATAATCATTTGTTGTTATTGATAGGGACAGGAGAATCCCAATTCATGTGTACATTACAAGTTGGTATAAGTAATTTTTAAATGAACCAGTCATAATTTAATATGCTACTGTCAGCATTTCAAACTAACATGGTTCTTGAGGAAAATACTGAAGAACTATTTATTATGTTAATATATTGATACAGATGTACCACACATCTCGGTATGTATATATTGTGTAAATAAATAAATAAATTAATAAATAAACAAGATAAGATAGGATGTTACCATACTGGAATAATTATTCCATTGTGAAATAAGAGAAACGTATGTTTTATCGTATCTTTTATATTACGTTTTAGGCATAAAGGCTTCTCGCGAGTTCGAATCCATTGTCAATGTAACGGTGTCATGTGATCAGTCTTTTTTTAGATGAACTTGTATGCCTGGTGGTAACACTGTCACTGTCTGTGGCTCAAGTCTTACGGTGGTACTTGCTTGGAAATGTGGACTTTAGAACACTAAGAATAACAAGCTGTACATGCATATATCCATTTTTACGTAAAATGGAATTTGGTCTCTGAAATGTTAACTTACTGTAACATATTCGAGAACTTGCCTGTGCAAATCCATGGAATATTGTTAAATAAATACATGTACTATATTATGAAAATTTGTTGTAAAAACTACTAGTAAACTGATATGGCTCATGTGAGAACATGTATATCCATATCATCAGCACGTCCTTCTTACTTATTTTTGCGCTGGAATTATAACGAGGAAGACAGTGGTTTCACTTTCGTTACGTAGACATTATGGAACCTTTATGACGTCACAGAAGAATATTAACCTAAGATGGCTGTAGATATATTATATATAACCATTCCCCAAATCTCTACTACGTTTATATTTGAATGATGATGTTACTTTTCAAATTTGACTGTGGTATGTACCAAATATAGGAAGTTTTGTTTTATAGCTACTTAAATCATGTATGTATAGCTGTATATTTTAAGCAGGAATGATGACACTGTGTGAAATACTAGGAGTACTTGCACCACATACATAATACATGTAACGACAAACGTCGGTAAAGGATATTAAACTAGTGATGCGCACTTAGTTGAGATGGCAAGTGACAACATAAATTATGTAACAACGCTTTAAGTATTCCAAATATTTAGAGAGTTGTAATTATAATGAATTTTCCTTTCTTCAACGCAGTGATTCATTCAGTGTTTCTATAAGTAAGAAACATGAGTTGACGAATTGACTCTATATGTGACGGTTGATATAATATATATATATGACTGAAAATTAATGACAGTCACTTTTACGTGTCTATTCGGTACCGTCTATACCAGTACAACGTCACGTGTTGATTTATGTAATACCTTCTTAATATCCTAATTATGGAGACCTTGGACGTGCTGCTCATGTTTACTCTAAGGTGAGACTCAGAACAATTGTTGATATTATTATCTTACTTTGATATTATTGGGCGTATCTTGAATACGTTTATTTTAAAAAGGGCGACTATACCATTTATTTTAGAGTGCATAACTTTATATTCTGTTTAAAGGCGCGCGTTAAACGTCTGATGCATAGCTAGAGAAACCATGGCGGAGCGAGCCGCCTTTGGCTCTTCGACACTAGACATGCGGCTCGAGTAAATATGTTAACTCACTGTTTTCTGCATGACAATTAATTTTAAAGGCAATTTTGTTCATTTTTGGCAACTTTTAAATATCTGAAGTTCAACGTGTGTAGAAAGTTTGACCATCAACAAACTAGTTGACTTTTGTCAGGACATTTAGGCTGTAAAATGGATTAAATAAATGTAAAGAAATAGAGCAGGAGACTTAGACATGCTTCTCGAGGAATGTCCTATCTTAGCAGTTCCTTAGCAAGGCCAAGCTGAGAGCAAGTCACCTAGGAGATCGAAAAAAATCTAGGATCGTCGTACTATGGCTCAAAGATTGTCGACAGCAACATTAGACACCATTTCACTCGCGCACTCAATGGTAAATAGACTCCATCGCAAGGTCCGATGGCCAATCACCGGATTTATTCATATACAAACACAAAAGTTCAAATGCACCAGATCGTATAAGAACATATCTGTTGCATCAGATGAGTTTGAAACAACCCTTAATTACTCAAAGTTGGGTGTATTCTTAAACTTTACCGAATTTAACATTTTTCACTCGACATGCCGAGCTTTGTGGTAAGAGCATAAAAATAGTTCATTTGGGAAAGGACCTGTACACTACACGCCATATTTTCATGCATATCATTATGTCAATAAGAGCTGATATCAGACCGACGCTGACCAATGAGAGAACGTAATTACCATTTACATGTGTATTAAAAAAGTTATACGCTAACTGACTTTTGAAGAGGGCGTCAGAGTAACGTGAACATGGCTGTAGATGATGGCGATTCCAAATGTTTAGTATTTACATGAAAGGAAAAGGAACGGCCGAGGAAATGTCAACTTCATCACGACTAGCCAGTGCTCATTATTTACATGCTTATCATAAGCAAGATCGTATCGACAGGCGATATGTTGTAATAATTCCACTCGTACCGAGCAATCCCCGAGATGACGCCAGACTGACTTGCTACAAGTTAATACATTGTAGTCTTTTTTTCCACCATTATTATACAATGTCTGGTTAAGCACGTTTCCGACAGAACTTGCAGCTCGAAGAACTGTTCAACAACATAGATCGAAATAAAATCACCTGCCAGAGTCTTTTTATTTTTAATTAACTATACACATAGGTGAATGTAATGTCAAGGTAACACGGCTGTCTACAAATGGTTACGTGATGCACGCTTCTACACCATAATTGCAATCTTATGAAAAAGAATGTGGCATTTTTGTTGGTCAAATGTTGCTCATCTGATACCCCCAACCCGTTGCTAATGTAAACAAACGTGGCCATACAAATGTAAACCGTGTGGCCTCGGCTTAAGCCGTATAACAATGCTTCCCATCAGAAACGTGTTTCCACCCTCCTAGTCAACCAATAAAGTTCATATCATGTGACATTTGCATATCCATACTGTACACATATTAACCTTTTTATTACTATACATTGTATATGTTTATAGTCCATATAGTTTAATTGCAGTAAGACAGTCTATTGAATATTTCAGTATAATATCCTACCAATTTAGAAATTGTTAATACCTGTATGTTAACAATTAAACATCGGACCTCGGTTTAGTGATTTACGGAACTTTGAAGTCCCAATGCAGTAGGATCTAAAATTAAACATAAAGTGCGCTGCCAAAGGAATGTCGGTTTTATTGTTTTTCACCTCCAAGCCAGTCCGTTTATCTTATCAGCAATCTTATCATTATTTCCCTAGTTACAATCAGCTGGATATCTTCTGTGTCATAATGTGTTTATGACTCTGCATTTACAGCCTGGCGAGTACACTCACTTGGAGCTAAATAAACAACGTTGTGGGGACAATTTATAACGAAATATATTACTGTAGATAGTGGAAGATATAGCTTTTGGCAACTGATCCCAATTTGAGTTAGGGAGTGAATAGAATTGTCTTAACGTCCATGCCATAACTGTGTATAAGCATAGACGATTTTTAAAATAAGCCAAAGGAGATCAGTTCAGTCAAAACGACATTAAAAGGTAACAGAAAAATAAATCCAGAGACTTCAGCAAGTCTATATTGAGTATCCGCGGTACTGGGGTCGAAGCAAAGATAAATACAAACTGGATGTTGTTAGTTGTCTGTCTACGAGATCCAGTAAGTATTGTTTTCTTTTCTTCATATAACTGTGAAATTACATATCTGGGGATAACTGATTACTGCATTTTGCAGAGGAGACACGAGGTTCAGTTAAATACATTTACACCTCCTTCAATATGCAGATATACATCAAAGAGAAACAAATGAAGTACAGAGACTGGAATCAGTCTCGTTGTGTAAATGATCCATGGTGTAATGGTATAGGGTACACAAGTCATATAGTTATTTGCTACCTTGGCATTCTTATCCCGTAGGGTTTCCGGGTTGTTACATGGTGTCACTCGGAAATAAGAAGGCCTCAGTAACACAATGCTTGTCTGAAGACGACTTCACCGCTACTTCTGCTTCTCTTGTTATTTATCTGTTAGAGATGTCTTCTTCCTCAGTGTACATCTGATGCTACACGTGGCATTGTGCTTGAAAGCTTGTTTGTGCAACATGGAATATTAGCTCGACTGCTGACCTGATCGTTTCGCAAAGCGGTGACAGAGTCTCGGTTTCTGTTTGTGTCAGTAGTTTTGTCTTACGCTGAGACGTAGACGTTTGTCAAGACCTTCACTTTTGTCAAGACCCTAAGGCTGTAAAGTTCTTTAAATATATGTATGTTAAATCAAAGGCAGGTTATTGCCTTTCCTAGCTGTGCCTGAGGCAGGGCTAAGCAAGGATGGCTATGTTATGAGATGTTCAGTTTTTTATGCCTTGACTCAGGGTCTTGACAAAAGTCCAATCAAGACCCCGAGTCAAGGCATGGAAAACTGACCATCGTACTCTACCATGCTTGGCTCTGCCTCAACTAGGAAAGGATATAATATGTAGTCACAGGAATGATAACCTGCCTCTGTACATTTGAGAAACTTTACAGCCTTATGGTCTTGACAGAAGTCTAGCTGTGACGTAATGATTTGACATATGTCCGTTTGTTGTGCTGTGTGCCTAGGACTGAATATTATTATGGGTGTCTTTACAAACAGAAGTTGAACGGATGCGTAGGCATATTCAGTAGTTTCCAAGCCGATTCAGTGAGGACCCAAAGGATGCTCCTGAGGGTTGCGGGACGGTTTATGCTTCCGCCCTGAGGATATCCAGGCCCAAAAGCTATTTTCCGGGCCTGGGCTGAAACGTTTGGGAAACACACGCGTATGAGCAAAGGTGTGTTGTTTTTGTTGTTGCGCGTGCGTGGTAGTGCGTACGTGCATGTTATTTGTATGTGTAACGTTTTTAACATGCATGGTCATATTAGGAACTAAATGATTAAACCTTAGTTTTTGGCTGTCACAAGTATACAGTTATGTAAATTTACAATTACATCAACACACTTATCATTATCTTGCGTACTGTTAGTAGTGTTATAACACAAAACCATAAATCTTTTAAATGTTTATTTAGCATACCAGTCATAAATTTAAAATCTAAAGAACGGATATTTTATAAGGACTGCAAATATAAAATTTAAAGGAATGTTATTTCATAAAGATTGTAATTTTTATAATTCAACGAAGTGATGTTATCTGAATTGAAGAGAGCTATGTTTTTCTGGATAGTAAAGTGAAAGTTGATGTGACCGTCAAAGATCGTATTTGCCCATGGTTCTCATGGCATGAAGTCGAAAATACACACTTTAAATCCTTTCAACATATATTTGCCGGTTTGTTTCACTTTTTGCTGTACAATTACGATCAACGTTTCAACGTTTGTTCATGGTATTGATATATAGTTAATTGTTTGCAGCAATATTTCAGCCATCCGCCATACGTATTCGGAAGAAGAAAATAGCTGCCACTAGTGCATAAACATTTAATTCCGGGTATGTTGTAGCATTTAATAAAAAGTGTGTGAAACATAAAATATATATGTAAAACTTACTTAAGTAGTTCGTAATGTGTCCTGTAGATCGACTTCTCAGCCCCTGTTAATTCGACCCTCGTTAATCCAACACCCTCGTTAATCCGACGTATATTTACAGTGCAATTTGCCCTTGTTAATTCGACACACTCGTTAATCAGACATTTTTCTCTGCACCATGAATCTCGGGATTAATGGGGGCTGACTTAGAATACGGTGGTAGAGACTTTGAATACACATGTAATGCGGCGCGAGACTGTTCCAGAATCGACGGACACTACGATGAAGGGTCCGCTTCCGGACAATTGTCTGACCAAACCGGAAGTAGAAACCATGACCGTAGAGGTCACCTTGGCTGGCGCTTCACTGGGAGGCTATCCCGCGCCAAGTTTTACAATACTGGGCGCGAAATATTCGAGAAAAACACCAATCAATACTTTAACAGTTTGGAATTTTTAAATTGCAAATACATTTCGTATGTTTTTGTTTTGTTTACGAACTCATTCTTAAAAACGTTTTAGAAATTTGGCACACATATTTTGCCGTTTATATATATTTTGGAGAAAAAGAGTAAGATTAAATATCAGCTTAAAGCAATTGATGTCAACGATTTATAATCTTAATCGTGAGAAGTACTTTTTTATGGTTTGTGGTTTATCAAATAATGTAAATGTAAGAAAACATCATAAAGTAGCATTATTTGTAAGTTGGAATTTCCCTCCTCCAATTGTAGTTCTTCTATTGGACTAAAATTTAGTCTTTGACATGTTCAATTTTATCCTTTTATTTTCATCCAAAGACCACTTTTATTTACCTTAAAAATAGTGTCTTCTACTTCTATATGATGTCATGTGGTATAATATAGCCTAGACCTGCGGTAGACGAATTGAGGGCTCTATAAAACAATAATTTTCCAATTGTGTATGCTGTGTCGAAAACATCATCACTGTTTGTAGTCTTTTACTCTGAAATATACTGTTGGTCACAAGAAACTATACCAAAATCTTCAGAGACAACTGAGGGAAAACGAATACATGCTGCGTATTTTCAGATATAATTATTCAAGAAAGTTGGTAAATGTTGCAATAATTTTCTCTATATCGGTTCTTTGGGATGTCATTGTGGAAAGAGGTAGGCTTGCGCCATGACTGGAATCAAATTTTTTTTTTTTAAGATTTAGGCAAGTCTAGTTTCTTATCAAAGGAAGTCTAGGTTCCTTGATTCCACAACATAGGAGAGACTGCAGTTTTTTGGTGGATAGATATGTTTTCATAGACTAAGTGTAAGTCTAGGGAGGAATGTCTTATGGGCGGATTCAGTGGAGCAGCTACCGTCATTGATCAATGGTTTGCTTCACAACAGTTCTATCGTAACAAGGAATATACAAATGAAGAGAGCTTAATTGAATGTCAGTATCACACTGAGTTTTAGGCACTAACCATATAT
The DNA here is from genome assembly GCA_031471655.1 of Diodora aspera. NCBI lineage: Eukaryota > Metazoa > Mollusca > Gastropoda > Lepetellida > Fissurellidae > Diodora > Diodora aspera. Next base: position 14,183 of record JAUELE010273048.1, read on the forward strand.
ATATATATATATATATATATATATATATATATATATATTTAAGCAGATAAGTTTAATAACACGGCACTGCGCAAATGTAACAGCATATAAACATAATTTGAAACCCATTATATCATTCAATCTATTAATATCTCTTTCAGTACTAGTTATATAATGGTCTGTACAAGATTAGTCGACAACATTTAACTATTATACAATCATAGGTTATTTGAAGTTAGAAACTCTTGAACGATTCCTTTACTGTCTATATATTTTGAAATGAAGTAACATTTTAAAGAATTCGGCTAGGGCTAGACTAACGTCAATTTTTCGTATTTGCATTTCTGATAATTGGAAAATATGTCAAATATATTGTCCGGCGTTTGGTATTTTTAGCTTGGATGGCTGCCATGTGCCCTGCTTATCAAATCTGCTTTCACATATTTCACGCTGCGGTCGACATTTTAAATGCATTTGGTTTCTGTAATGTATAGTCTATCGAAATTTGGACCGAGTTGTAAATGCTATTTAAAATGCCCAGACAAAGGTTTAAAAGTTAAAAGTGTCCAAATATGTTTTAAGTAGATTTTGTCAAAAGTGGTAAATATTTGCTAATATGCAAAACCGCTGTTACATATGGTAAGATTAAAATGAAATAACATTGTTTGTGAAATATAAAAAAAACCCATTTGTGCATTATATTTGAAATTTAGTATGTGTTGATATCTATATAAATACAAGTAAATGATATTTAATTGTGATCGACTCACAGTTGGTTTCCTACAAACAGAACAAATACAAATTATTGATAATGACGTCACAATTATAAAATATTTAATCTTTATGAAAATGTTTAATAATCCGCAATACTGTTTCATTGTCCATGCATTTTATGTTAACTTTTGAAATACAGGTAGAAAAATTAGACTTGGTCATTTCTTGCTTACGTATCTACGATCCTGCTTAAATTAAATTGTCAGTGAAACGTCTCGATAGCAAAACGAAACAAAACCACGTTATTGAATATGTTTGTTTGAAAAAATATTGCTACTTTTAGAAATATATTTGCAATCATTCGGAAGACATATCAGATATGATCTATGATGTACGATATAGTGATAACAAATGGTAACATCTTCATCGATATGAAATAATTTTCTGGTGCAGTTTCCGTATCTAGAAACACTATATATGGGATATTTTATAAAATTATTTGCAGGATAAGATAAAGAATTGTTTTTAGAAACAAATGAGTAAAATAAACTTCCATGCGCGTTATCGCAGCTGCCTTGCAATATTTTATCAGAATTTATAACGTTTATCTGTCTATCAGATTGAGATAAGAGGAAATGTTCTCGGGGTATATCTAGTGTCATTTGAAATCAGGGACTGGATGAATTACTATATTCGTTGCATGGCATTAAGATGAAATTTATATGTAGCTTAATCACTTGAACATTGGTGCAAGTTAAGTGTTATCAACCTTGTGAAAGGTTGAAACCCATTTAAATAGCTTGTACGAAAGTATTTATTTGAAAATTCTCTAATTACTTCGTGCCTTCTATGAGGATGGTGACACTTTTTTCCAAAATATATCACGAGATATATGTCACGAGGTAGCGACAATTGTTGAGACCTGATCAACAGTTTATTAAAACTTTGAAAGAATTTAGACAATATTGTATTACATACAGCTTGTTTCATCGTGTGGAACAATATTTGTGGGCAGCGGGGTGTTAAGTAGATAACATGTAATAACTATGCTGCTGAAGTGACAGACATTCTGTTCCATGGGTTTCTCATTGATTGTGATTCAATAAGTGAAACCAAATAGTAGTTCTACATCATGACTGAACATTTCCAAAATTATACCAAAGTCTTGCCCAAGAAAAGCAAGGCTGGGCAACTGATTCTACATGAAATTATGAACCGTAGACGCTAGCCTCTAGAAAAATGAAACTGAATAATTATTTCATCGACTTTTGACTTTTCATAAAAGTTGGTATTTAATCTAGTTATATGAAATGGACACGTACATATGGAAGCAGACACACATATACATGCACATAAAAATCACACGCACACACAAATGCATGCACGTGACAAAATAACTATTCTAGTGCAATTTGCCTTTGTTAATCCGACACACCGGTTTTGTTTACCGGTTTGTTTACCGGTTTTTCCTTATGCTTGCCAGATTTCGAGAGGGAGGGGGTTCGCCCGCTCCTAAATCCAGGCTGTTTATTACGTCATGAGGGGGATAAACTAATCAGACAAGAATTGTCGGACAGGTACTCAACAGCAGTCTTTAAAGTCCTTTTCAGTTACAGGAACTAATGCTAATTAAAATATAAATATTGAATTTTTCACTTTTTACCAATATGGTCACGAACAAGCATTAGGAGGACAGGACTGATATTTGCATTATTTTTGGAAGGTTTTTAAAATGTATGAGCATAACAATATGTAGGCCATTAAGCACTGATAAAAACTGACATAGATGAAAAATTGTTGAGAAAAAAATAAATGTGATGTTATGATCCCGGGTAGGTTTTATGCAACATGTTAAATTAAGAATGTATCCACGTCGTTCTTGTATTAAGATGGTGACGACTCGGTTGAGAAGAGAACAGTTTGTTACGGATTGTTTTGATCCTTATATTTTTATTGGACATCAGGCGTTATCTACAAGACGTTGCCAGTCAGTAAGAAACTGGTCCATTATCTATTCAGCTACTCAGTATGGATTCGTTGAGTGTCATGGTGTCACTTAGAAAGAATACGTCCCCAGTTTGTTATACAAGGCGACTTAAATAAGGCTCTTTACGTTTTACTTTTCTTTCAATCGATGTCTTTTGTGAAGTGTTTTCCATCGGTGTGCACCTTGCATATTATGTTAAAATTGCCTTTTATTTGCATCGTAAAACATCTCCGCTCAACTCTAATCAGCCTAGGTAAAACTTCCTGGAAAATGGGATAAGTTACCTTCATCAGTCCAAATCCTTAATGCACATAGATAGTCCTGTGCCATGACTGTGAAATCAAATTTAAAACTTATTTTTTTCTTCAAGTTTTAAGCAAGTCTAGTTTCTTATTAAAGCAAGTATAGGTTCCTTGATACCACATGTGCAGAGGAGAGAAGGTAGACTTTTGTCAAGACCCTTGTCAAGGCATAGAAAACTGAACATTTCACTCTACCATGGCCATCTCTGGTTAGCCCTGCCTCAGAGCTAGGAAAGGCAATATAGTCCCAGGAATAATTATTTGATTACGATATTACATATATAAATTTAGGAAACATTATACAGACAAAAGTCTAGAAAGAACACTCCTTTTCAGTAAAAAATAAAAAAAATAATGAAAACTGCAGTTTTTTGGTGGATGGATAAGGTTACTTATACTAAGTGTTAGTCTAGCACATAGAATAGGACATAGGTATTTCCAGCATATCACCAAGATAATCGTTTGCTTATATTAATCGATTAATCGCTGAATTAAATGCGTAATCTTTTCATGCTCAATATTCAGACGTCACAGTGTAACTAGAGAAACATCGCTTGTTCGCGAAATCAAGAAATATATTTAATTCTTTACATGTCATTTTCTTTGCTATGTTTATCTCAATGAACGCACAGTTACATGTAAAGTAGGCACAAGTGGGTACCACATTACGCCAGCTGTTGTTATTTAATCTGTTTCTGAGAGTTCTTCGAGAATGTTAATTTGGACCCAATGATTTGGTGACGTAAATAGTCAGGGTAGCATACTCAACATCAGTGCCATGTTTAAACAAGGTTCTTGTCCTTCTGAAATAAATCTCTGGCTTCCCTAAGATTATCTACCCTTTCTAGTACTGTTCCATCTCCCTTGCACCCAATGACTGTCGCTCTTACCATAGACGTTTGGCAAGTCCCTAAGTCTTTATTTAAGGGGTATTAGTAGGAAACGAGGTATTATAGTATCAACACAGTCACAGGGACTTGATGAAAGT
>JAUELE010273159.1:5262-18147 GCA_031471655.1 Diodora aspera
AGTTTTTAATTTCATGGTGTGCAACCAGTCCAAATAAGACAATATATCATTACAGAAACGACGGAAACAGTTACAGAAAGGGGAACGATCCAAAATGATCAGGCAAGGGTCCAGGAGCCCCTTTGGCTCCCGAAGCATTGGCGGTCCTAGATCGTCAGAGAGACTTTCAGAACGATTTCTAGTGAAGACATTGGAGGAGGTGCCAGTCCTCACCACTTAAAAAGTGTAGTTCCTTCTCCCCTCCACCTGTTGTGACAGAATAAACCAATACTGCAGTGCTGAAGTCCAGATGTGAATTATAAAATGTAGGGGAGTCTGAGGGCATCCTTCCACGGACTTGGATTTTTTTTTTTACAAAACGAATGCACTGAGAGGCATGTTCCTGTATTGGCTGGGTTACAATGAACGTTTTATCTGGTCTGAATAGTGCCAGATAATTGCCGGTGTGAAACGTGTGTCGGAGCCAGCTCTGGATACACCTGAATACGCGACTGGGACTTTCGGATAACGGAAATGTCTGCGCCCGATAGGGCGCCAAAACATTCATGATACATTTCATAATTTTATAAACTGAACAATATAATACCACATTTTAATCTGCAAACTATTTAGTTTTTTTCACTTGACTCATGCAAACTATTCATTTTCTCCAAAATCGTCTACAAACTATTTATATTAACCCCCCTCCCTAAAATCAAATAGCCGCTCCCTTAGCGCCACGTAATCAATAATCTAAACTTGCGGTTCTTTCAGGCTTTTTAGTCAAAGAGATAATTACGGGTTCTCTGGGAAGGGTAAACTATGAATTTACATATATATATGGACTTAAAACAAACGAACTCCGAAAATTGATATGAAACAAATACCCTTGGGCGTCAGAGACAATAGGATCCTCGGCATAAAACGCTGACATGTCGGCCTCTGAGTATGCGACCCGTTTGCTCTCATCTCGTCGCTTGAGCCTCAGTCTCCTAACAGATTTGACAGGAGGTTGCTCCTCAAACAGCGGAGACTCGCCCGCATAACTCCTCGCCATGTCTGTACTGTGGAAAATGGCGCTGCCGGATGCTTTTGCTTTTGTATCAAGTGTGATAAACCACCCTATTGTAGGGTATAGTCACAATAATGTGTCATGGAATCCTGGCAACCGCTCAAATTAGCTCGTTTTCAATTTCTGCATATGTATTCGTGATGATACATGTATTTATGTATTAGAGTGAGAGAGTGTGTGGGTGTGTGGGTGCGTATTTGTGTACGTTTGTGCGCGCCTGTGTGTAGCCTACTACATGTATATATGTATGTATCCTTCGGATAGTCTGCGGTGAGTTTGAAATTTTGTTATTTTGGCCATAGATGCTTATCATATATTAACTGGCGAAAATTGCATTGCGGACGTATAGTCATTGTTTTCTCAGGAATAGTTCAGGAATATATAACAAAGAAGCAGCCAGGATCTGTTTTAGTTTTATTCATTATTTAGTTAACAGACATTCATAACTTGTCCTGATTATAAGTGACGTCATTTTGAGCAATACAACACGTCTATTCCAAAATGTGTTAATTCATTTCAGCTCTCATTGTGCCACAAACTCAAATTTGCATTAATGAAGTTAACATAAAATTGGCATCTCGTTCTAGGCATTTTTGTTCAATACTAGGTTGTTCAGACTGATTCTTATTGATTTAAGGACAGGTCACAACCGCCATTGGTCGGTAAACACAGAGACAGTCCATTGGACGGTATAAATAACTACTTCGTGGAATCCCAAGTTCAACAAAATGGCGGCCAGTCACAGCTAACCTGACGTCACTTCCGTCGGTTGTACTCTCCACAGAAAATGGCGGTGTTGACCTGTCCTTTGAGTAGCACAGCACGAGCGCAACTAAAGTATCAAACTGTAGGTTGATTGTCCCGACACATGCTTTCAGAAAATACCGTTTTTCGGACACCAGCTGCGTACATCTGAGAGGAATAACGCAATTACCCTGACGAATGAGAGACTGCTATAATTAAACACCTACAGGCAACAACAGGCTTTGGACAACAGTTAAATGTCCACACTTTCCCGACCCAAACTGTCAATATCATATATTCCTCTTCAGGAATTTGTAGGAAAAAAAGTAGAGCTCTTTCATTTAGTCTGCAGTTCGATATGTAGTCAAATAAAGCATTCATAGGCGCCAAGTATTTCATAAACAGCTCAAATACAATATCGGAATTTTTTATTTAGGTTTGCAAGCAACTAACGTAATGAATCTTCCAAACCGCCCTCCCGAACTACGCAGGCCTGTGCCAATATTCGAATTCAAGGTGAGAATAATAACCACGAAGCCCAGGAAACTTCTTATCCATCATAAACCATAGGCAAAGGCATGACGTCTGACAACATATTCACATCTCGCGTCACACTTGTAAGAGTATAATGGAAAAGTCATTATTAACTGAATTACTTGTTTCTGTGACAGTTGCAGCTTCCTCGACATATGGCTGTTAAGGTAAATCAGGTCCTCTCAAGTGCCAGTGACAACAGCTTCCAGACAACAAATTATAATTTACAGCTCCCGTGAAGTAGAATCGTGGAACCTATATCCGTCAATACGCCGTCGATATTCCTGTATCATTTCCTGATTGAAGTGCCTTATGGATGCCGTACGACAGCCTTTGCGTTCAGGTGAATTCACTGCAATGCTGAAATGTGATGGCTTTCAGGAGAGCCATATGCGCTCGTTATTAGACGCTAGCACGCTAGTTTATGTGGGCCTTTTATATTTTGTTTTGTAGGGATAGTTTTATTTCTGTAGATAGCCATAGGCCCACGAACAATATGAACTTCACACACATTTATATACAGAGGCAACAGTATATATACAGAGGCAAGCAAGTAAAGAAACATATCAATATAAATTTAAAGTGGAATATAGATACAGAAGTATATATACACAGAGGCAGGTAAGTAAAGAAACATATCAATATACATTCACAGTCGAAAATAATAATTTAATTATAAATCCCCTAAAGCTCTCAGAGGAAGTGACATATCATTGAATTTTGCACAATTTCGATGAGTTTATACATCTTTCTTTTCAAACAACAATTTATCGTTTGTCAATGGTGGAACATAGTTATCAAACAACGCTTGTTATTGGATGCTAGCGTATGGTGGGCCAATGTATTTTGTTTTATATTATATTCCTCAACTAAAGTTCACGTACCTTGAAAGAGATTATTATGCTGACAATTAATAACGATTTTGAAAATCGATGGTTTCACGTATAATAATACATGTACCTGGACATGGCATATTTGCAAATAATAAAAGTGATTACTACAAAAGTAATGCATCTACACAATGCCAGTGAGATCGATCTTTGAAATTGTCGGTGCAATGACAAACTCACTTGCATGCATATGGGTTTCGTTTTGAACGATCAAAGAGTTTGGCTGAGGAATTTACATTTTAACCTTTATAATAACCTACTACTGACGTTTCATCGTCACTTCGCTGTCAATTATTGTAACGTATTCTTTAGGTTGCCACTTCATATGTCAAATTTGTAGTAATTGGTCAATCATTTAATTCAGACCTTTTTACACTCTGACATGAAGCATCATACGGTGTTAGTGGAAGATGAATCTGTTCTGGTTTGGTATTAAAGGGTGGAGGACTCAAGACCAAATGCCTGAATCCGAAGTTCAGAAAAAATGAAAAACCAAGCAGTATATAGTTTCAGACAATTAAGAGTCAACATTGTACAGCATGTTGTGGCCACAAATAAATGTATTGCTGTGATTTATACAATAGGACCACTTGATCAATGCAACATACCTTAACTAAATTTATTTCCATAAATGCTTCACATTATTCATGCAAAAGGTGGGCTGACTTTCGAAAAGCTTCAAATAAATTAATTATTTGTTTTATGGATGCGTTAAGTTAATTACATATTGAAGCTGCTGTAAATATGCGTGTGTAGATTTGAAGCTAGACTGACATTTAGTCCATGAAAACGCAGGACTAATTTTAAGCACTTGGGCTGTTGTTGAAACCAACATTAACTGACGTAAATATCTCTTGAAATCCTTAACCGGTTTAATGGTCGTTAAAGGTCAGCAGAAATGCTGCATAACGTAATGTAATAGTATTTACTCTTCTCTCACTGGGAGCCGCTAGATAATGTGACTATCAATAAAACGGGCACATTTCATACATGGTCATAAACTCGTCTGAACTGACTTCAGCACTGCGATACACTGATGGCTCTGCTTGTCTTATATTTTACTTATGTTATTTTAAGTGCATACCTTATATATAATTAGGCAGTATTTCAAAATATGTGATAAACGGGACATTTTATAATTAGTCTGTGGGCGTGTAAAGCAAATATCACTATACCTTGGGCTTCCGGTCATTGACGAGTGACGTCACTTCGGATGAATGTGCCCCAAGTAATCCAATGACTGTTGTACAAGAAGACTAAACTGGGAACCTTTTACTTTCATTCATTCGATCTCTGTTATGAATTATTTCTTCGCTCGGTATGCTCATTGCACATTACGTTGCGCTATGGCCGACATATTGCCCTTGTAACGGAAAACAGCATTTCAACTCAGATCACATATATACCAGTAGATCAAAACATGCGCGTATCAGACACTTGTGTCATGGTGTTAACTAATTGGTTCCCAGCACTGTATGAGTTTAAGCTTAGTATACATATCGGTTTCTTTCGTGTCAACGTGAAACAGCAATTGAATGTTAAACGTTCTTCTTCCACAAAGGCCTCACTCGTTCAATACCTGTCAATTACTTATTCTGGTTTCAGCAAAGATAGATCACTTATGTTCACTTCGGACCAATGATGCTCTCCCATATTCATCGATGTTTATCGGGCAGAGAAGCATGGAAGTAGATTGTCTGAGATGCACCATTTGCATGTCGTTGTGTACAATGATGTCTTGCATCAACTGTTTGTGTTATAGCATGTAGACACATCGTTAATTTACAAACAAATGTTAACATTATTTTATTCCAGCCTTGCCTTACATATTAGCAAAATTCATTTTCCCGCATGATCACGGTCAAAATCCAACATTTGAAGCATCGTGTGTTACTCTAATTTTGACACTACTTGTTAAAGCTCAGTGAGAAGCTCTATGAAAAAACAGATTTGCTTGTGAATAAGTTGTGCGGTGATCCTATGCATTTCATTGTACAGTGAGGCAGCTGAATACAAGAAGAAACGGATACTGTACACAATATATGTGGCCTGATTCAGATCTGGGGCAAGTGTCTTCATTTTATAACTGTGACTCATATTTTTATGTCTGACACACGAAGACAGACCTGCATACAGGAAGGCTTGTAGTGGCAGTGTTGTAAAGTCAGTCAATACCAAGCCCATGAAATTAACCTTAACTGTAAACTATGGCACCCGCGGGAATATTCCGTGAGTAGGTTAAGATCCTTGGCATTTTGGATTTCTTGCATGTTGCGACTTGAGTTCCAGTTCCCGGAGACGCTTTTCCAAAACGACAAACCCTTCGTTTGACACGTCGAATAGGCGTTAACAGTCGCCTACACCGAGTATTGGTGTTCGTGATTGATTACCTCTGTTCTGTCACAAAATTGCAATTTGGGAAAATTGCGTTTCAATGGCAAATTGAAGTAAGGAAGAATTCAATGGTGTCAATACAGGGGATATTACTTCCGCACGACTATGTGGCTCCTTTGGGGATTGTTATACGTTTAATACGGACGATTGTAATTGCTCTCATTTTATCAAGTCACTAACAACGTCTCCAAGAAGTAAACACACCCTTATGAAATTTTCGTCGGAACAGTTTACTCCAAGTGCCTTTGAATATCGACTGATCTGGACTTAAATATATGCATCTATGCCGACGGATAATATGGCTCTGAAATCAAACGTTCAAACACGCTGACAAATTTCCATTTTACGTCATTATGGATAAGACCAAAGAGTTGGGCATGGCAAAAAAACGTTCTCGTTTCGAATTCCTTAAAATGGGTGGGTTAACCTTGTCAAATGAAGCACATATTGAAATCTCATTCAAGAAACATTACAAGATCTCAATAATATTAAATACATTTCAAGGAGTTAGTTCTTTTTTTTCGACATGAATGGCTACTCTTCTGACATACTCTTATCGAAGAGAGTGCTTTGACACCAACAGGATTAGTGCAACATCAGGGAGGAAACCGCAAAAGGAGGACAAGTGATAAATAAAATCGAAAACATATTACGACGTAATGGACTGGCTTCGGGAGGTTTCACGCGTGTCCAGACTGCTTAGAAGACGTGATGAGCAGAGAACGATACTCGTGGCGATCACTCTGAGTAATAACACTCCTTATGCTATACAATAATCCTAACAGAATCCAACACGTACTTGAGATAGCATTTTAGTGGCTGGCGCTGTTTTGTGAGTAAAACGTATCACCTGAAATATACTGAACATTGCATATTAGTTCAATAACATATAGCGTATAGGATGTATGCACAGACCAATCTCCATATAAATATATTGTCAGTAAAGATATGATATCAGGACCAAAGTTCATATGTACACACTGCAAACAGGGATCAAAATTAATATGTTCAATATGCAAACAGCATCACGTTACCGCTGTGTGCGTACCAGTAATTATTCTAAGGCGCTTCGCTGTTTTAATTGTATATTTAATAAGACCTCATTGTGGATACTATAGATAGGCAAATACTTATCTTTCTGAAAGGGGCCAATTGCCTTTCTTAACTCAGTGTTTAATATATCATACTATGATTATCTAATAAAATTATTTATTCATTTCGTTTCATATACAGTGTAATACAAAGGCCACATGGGTCAAAGAGAAAAGCCTGCGTAATGTAATGGTACATGTTGTCACTTGCATCGAGGAAACTAATCAATGTTATATCCAGTTGACTGCTGCTGACACAGAGCTAACTACACCTCTGTCATTGCGTTAAGCCTTTCTCCGTTTCTTGTACACTCATCTTCCCATTTCATTAGCATCTTGCTGGCAATGGTAAATAGAATATTGATTGCTGCATCGTGTCACGTACGTGCGTATATGGGTCACAATACAGCACACGCGGAAAGGTAAACGAAAACAGATCAAAACATTACAGTACTGAAATTATCAACTGATTGGATACGTCTGTACATACGCGAACATATACTGACATATACTCAAATAGCGTCAAGCATTACACTAAAGTGGTCAACTGTAAACTCCAAATATGACTTTTATCTTCATAATGAACTTATTTCGTCAGAGAAAGAAACAATTAAACTTTGCAGGAGTATCTTATTTTGTTTAATGAAAATGTGTATATGTTATGAACTGATCTAAACCATTTTGCCCCCATCTTTTTATATTGTAACAGATACAGACTCAATGCAAGTTCTTTGGCGGCAGATCATGTTTACATATTGCTCCGGTTTTATGAAACTCTTTACCTCAGGATATTAAAACATCAGAAAACATCGACATTTTCAAGTCAAGACTAAAAACTCATCTCTTTTCCCAGTGCTACAGATCATGACGTTTGATTAGCCCACCACCCTTAAACTGCAGTGTATATTCTCTGACTTCATGTTTGTAGCGCCTTGGGCATACTACGGCACGGATTTGGCGCATTAGAAATACTCATTATTATTATTATTATTATTATTAGATAAGTACCGACATGACAACCACTTCGCTGTAATGTTAGCTTGTTAAGGGCAAACGAAATAATAAAAGAATTAATAATTGATGGACAAAAGTAGCGTACAAGTACAAAAAATATTGAAGCAGGTGGTTGCTGTAAATACGCATTTCCCTACTGCCCTCAGTAGGTCAAAGGGAGCCCACGATCGCAATTATAACCTGGAGGGCTGGCTAATTGAGTTTGATATTGTCTAGGATATAAACGAGGTAATTTCACACCTGATAGGATCTAAACACAAATTACATTATTGACGCCGCTATGTAGACGTAATCTATTTGTCTTCTATAACAGGAGCGCCCATTTGAGGATATCGCCCTATGAAGGACAATTCACATGTGACTGAGTGTTACAGTACTTCACGAAAACAATATGATGAAACTCAGCTTAGCACGAACACAAGAAGCATCAGTTTCTCTCTGAATTAAGTCTACTTCAGGCATTTCAAAACATACGGAGAGCTTATTCTAAATTTTAACAAGACATATCTGCTTTAGTGTTAATCCCAATGTTATGTCTTGGAAACTCATCAGAAATAATCGTTTTTTTCGCAAGTATAACAAACATCCATATTCATTTCGAAATATGTAAAATTTTATTCAGGAATTTAATTTATTATATATAACTCAGCGCGTTTCGAATGTACGACAGGAACCTTTGGCTTCCTTCTTGAATATACTGCGCTTCCCTTTTGTAAATGTGAGGTAATCGATATTTAGTGTCTGGGTAGAAGACACTAGCAAGAAATTAACCTCATTTAGATACACATGGTAATAACACACACAACGTCATGGAAAGAGAAACTCAGCGGCGTCAGCCCTAAGAGTAGCAATCAACTAAACAGAAAAAGACACAATTGAAATAATGTATTTAAAATATACATATATTCACAAGGATTCGGGGGCATATAAATGTAATAACCAGAGCCTGGGATAAATGCCAACGCACAGAGAGTTATTTTATCAGCGGAATTTGATTTATGACCATCATTAATGTAAATTGTTCCTAGCGCCGACGGCATGTATGCAACAGTAGGCCATTTAAACGTTTATTTCTCGCTGTGACCTGTTTGACCGTTAGATATGTGTATTGAGGAAATTCAATAAACCTTGATAAGAAACACATGGCTTTGTAAGCTGACGCGAGCCACGATTGTGCTTACTGATTTAAAATTATGTTTGATTTTATTGATTCTTAGGTTTACTCTTTAGAGATTTAAGAATGAAAATATTGCAGGGTTAGTAAAACAAGTTTCTAAATCTAATCGGATTTATGATTTAAAGCCGGAGCGTTAGTTTATTACGTATAGAAGAATTGATTAGTTAATATGATAAGCTGTCTGCACATGCCTGTTTTCATACTTGACATCATGAGTTACCGGCGGACACGCACCCTAGCGACGCCCCTGCGTGTATGCTAAATGTTTCTCTTTACCTATCATGCACGACTCTGGTATGACGCAACAGGACTATTGTGGTCTGTTGTAGAATACCAGGGTAATTGCAGATGTATACCAAAGCACACAATGGCTCTTATTACAATTTCACCAAGTGTCATCCTCAACATGTGGAATCCAACATGGTGAAATACACTTTGTAAATACGTAAGAAAGTGTTTTTAGGTACATGTATTTGACTTGCGCATTCAAACGTCGTGGATGAGTCCTTTAGAGATACACTACTGTATTACCTGGAGCCTGTGTGCTGGGATTATGAATTCTACCATGATCAGCTGGTGTGTGAGCAATTTGATTGGTTAATTAAAGGTATCAAATCAGTATAATACCCTCACTTGGGAGAGAACCTAATCACATAAGGTGGTCACATGAATACGCTGTCTTTGGCAGGAATGTAAAAAAGAATGGCGTCCAAAACAAAACATGGATGGTTTTGTAAAATTTAAATAACACCCTTTCCGGAAAATTAATACTGTTAACGAACATTATGTCCGCGCTCTACTTACCTTTTTCAGCAACAGTACGTTATCAACCCAAATTTAACGCATTACAAAAAATCATTGATGTTTAAGCTGAAGCGATCACTGCACGCTGCACAACGCAGTCTTCAATGGCTTCATTCAACTTGTAGTATTCATTCGCAATAACAACAAAATATTGAGCATTTTCATCCTTTGCACTGAACACACAAGCGCCTGCATGGCTCGTTCCAGTTGAGTAATGGCGCTGCAAAAACTTTCAAAATTACCGCAACGTCAACGCGCTCTCCACTGCAAGCGGGACGCCAGACTCGTACATTTTTACGGGGGCTTAGTAGTCTGTTAAGGGAGATATTTTTAAGAGTTGCGTAATTGTGCATTTCCAATTTGAAGCTGTTGCTATTTCTAATATTATATCATGGACTGGTCAGTAAAAGAATAAAAGAAATTATAGACAATTCCCGTTTTATGTCTTAAGCATAAAGCCGAAGAGCTCGGTTTCAAATTAAAATAAGAGGTTAGTAGTTGACAGTTAACATACCTCAAATTTTAAAACAGTGCAGCTTTATCTCCTAATTATAACTTAAATGGTTTTTTTTTTATCACAGTGCATTACTTTACTTGCATTGTTTTATATTGGGTGGTATCTTACTGCACAAACCAAATCCTTCATAATCACCAGTGGTTTCAATGCGTTGCATTGCTGAGAAGCAGTTCGGCATTTTCAGCTAAACAAAATTGACAGACAGACAGACAGACTGACAGATCGAGAGACGAGTTTATTTGGATACAAGGCCACGTGACCCACAGAGAACTCAGACAATAATAACATTCTTCATAGAGATTTGCGTATTTTCTCCTATAGTGAAAATATAGGAACTCAGCGAAGTTTAACAAGGCACATGTACACCTATCAGTGAACGTTTTCTACGTTCAGTATACACTGGTCACTTTTACATGAACTTCGTCTTCTAGTATATCACATTGCTTACACAATGTTATTTTATCCTTCGCTTACAAATGTTATTAAAGAGCAAACTGAGGAAGATTAAATTACGGTTGCCCAAATGAAAGGAGCAATATACGTTGTGTCATGAGCAGTCTCACTGTACCATTAGTCAAACTTAGTCCCTGTATGCCTTGGGATTAGAATATATACATTTAGCAACTCTTATCTTTTACCACATTTGAAAGGGTTAAAAAAACAGCTTAGCTGACGGCATTTAAAATTCTAAACGACTTTGTCATAAGAGCTTACATAGGAAGTATGTGCGCTGAGCGTACATGGTCAACATGCAATTTCTCAACATCTCTTGTCACGTTACAGGCACCACCAGCGGAGCTTAAGAGTCGATATAACCATAGTGTGTGGTGCAAGTGCAAGGGTTTTTCATTTCTGTACAGCACTATAAATTTACTAAATAAAATCCCATGACAGAAGCGGCGCTGCGAAAAGTGTTGCCGGGATTTCTGTTGTTCTTCTTACGTCACGAGACGATATAGTGAACATGGTGAGCAGACACATCGTCACAGACACGCACCAGTACATGCTGTTTGATAATATATGAGACAAGTTGTTGTCATAGGTAAAGGTTTGTGGAACCAATGAAAGCGTGCTTCACACACAGGTATTTCAAAGATTAGAGTTGCTACTGTAAACTGAAAGCATCTGGTACATGTACATAACGAGTACTTAAGTTCTTCACAAATAAGAGTATCTTGAAGATACTTTAGCCCTACTGTCATGAGTGTCAGCTTCCTGTCTTCATTAGAAAGCTTTAAAAATGACGCCATGTCTCGCCCAGTCTTGAGGGTAAGGGGTTTAAATGCAATCCCAAACTAAATTGTGTTAAAAAGATACTGTGTACATGGTTTTTACTGAATTTGTCAATACTTGCTGCTGCTATAGATGTGACGTCTTTCCAATAGAATTCTGTGGGTGCAGCTGGTTGAGACCAGTTGAGTTGAAACTTATTCCTTCATGTATTTATTCAATGCACTTCATTATTTTAAAAACTGAAGGTTTATTCAATAAACAAAAGTAGTCCTTAAACTGGATTGACTTTATTATAATCCTCAAGCTAAGCTTCCTGATAATAAACTTCTAAAACAATATGCAGTAAGTTTATTATGGTGCAGTTTGCGAATTGAAGTCAGGCATGTGCCATTTAGGATGAAAATAGAACGTAATTCATTGAAATTATATCAATGGAAAGTGGTCACTGATGGATACGTATTCACTTTATGCTATCATGTTGTTTGCCTTTTGCATTACGCCGGAGACAAACTTCGTAACAACAGCTGCGAAACGTCCACTTAAATTCATATAAAAAGTGGATCATAAACGTAGTTAATTTGTTCAGGAGTCGTAAAGATCCTCAGGAGGATTTCGTGAAGGATCTTTGACCAATAATGTCTGAACAAGTTAACACACGAACTTGTCATTTAACCGTCTGAGGATACGCCAATGAAAAATATTCCTGCGCGTATTATGGAAATAGACAATAGTATCGACGCTCTGTTTTAAATCATCGTCGAATCAAAAACAGCGTTCATATTTGCTGACGGAAATCTGTATGAAGGCGAAACATAGTACATAAAAATTACCGACATAGTGGAGACATTATTCTGAGTTATTATCGTCATTAAAATTCTACCTAGGACATCTTTTGTAGGCACAACACGATTTGCAGCATATGGTTTACAATTTACATTTGCATATTTCTGTCGTTTGATCTTGATAAATTATGCAAAAATTGATGTAACAACAAGATGGATGTTTTAAACAGAACCATGTAATTACCTGATTAAAACGGTTTGTAAATTTCTATGAACGCATATGGTGTATGCGTATATTTACGTGTCAAGCTTATTTGAATATGAGTATGAACACTACGGTAAACAGCTCCAATTGATTTGTTAAATTACTGAAATGATAACATCAGCAACACAGCTGCAGGTCTGTTTAGAAATCACAACAGGTGTGAACAAACCTCGCTATGAATTTGTACTTTAATCGTTTCAAAATCCATGAATTATGAATTATATTGTTGTTGCCTTTGGCGTCGGCGTTAGCTTCCAGAGACATTGTTTCCGAAGCAGAACTCTGGAACCACTGGGTCCTTTTCGACGAAATTTGGTACACACTTCGGGCACATGGTCTAGTTGTGCCTTTTGAGGGTTTTAATTTTCTGAAAATAATATTTTCCGTTT